>WBMZ01003425.1:0-141380 GCA_013400975.1 Atrichornis clamosus | reverse complement strand
TAATAAAAAAAAAAAACAAACCCACAGGAGCCAACAATAGCAATTCAACTGTGAGTATTCTCAAAGAAGATTTCTATTTGCACTCTTCCCACTCAGTACTGCTTTCCCCTTCCTTCCCAGGTTGTGTTAGGCAGCATCGTGTGTTACAGAGGCCTGTCCCTTCTAAAGTTCTTTATTACATCAAGATTTATTGAGATATTCCATTTTCTTCCTACTCTATTTGCTGTTAATTAACAATGTAAAAACCCCCAAAACCCAACCAGTCTTTAATTGATGAAAAGTTTTATAAGTGTTCCTAACTGCATAGTAAATTGAGGCTTATACTGTGTCTTCTACAGCCCAGAAATACTTTTCCTCAATAATAAACAGATTGTAAAGGCTAGAAGTGCTCCCATGTGTTTGAAAACTGATGGCAATGCTGGGCACTGCTTTGTAAAAATGTGTCTGGCCAGAGGAGGGGAGAAAATAATTTTTGGATCCCAATTTTAGGATCCTCTGTTGGGTTAAGGGACAGGAATTCCTCCACCTTCTTTAATGTATGATTAGTTATCCAAGAGAAGAAGGTTCTGAAGGGTGAGATCATAGCAACCTCAGCCCAAAAAGTCCCGTGTAAACAGAGTGAGTCACTCACCTGGGAACTGAGGAGGACAAGTCCTTGTCCTTGGCCTGGAGCAGCCCCAGGGACTGGTCCCCGGGCTCCAGCCCTGCGGTGCTGCCTTCACCCAGCTCCCCAGGGAGCTGCCTCTGTGTTGCCATCACACTTCCTTGCTGCCTAGGACAGACTTCTTTTTTTTCAAAGTACTTTTTGTTCAAAGTGCCAGGAAATGAAAGAAAAGTTTTGCTCAGCCTGAAATTTTTGAAAGTGTGAGGGAAAAAAAATACAGTCTAAATAGAATTGTGGTGCTGTTTTGTTAGGTGATTCAAACTTAATGTCAGAGAGGGATTCACATATGCAAGCACCGTTCTGTGCTCATTATGCTTTTTAAGGACCCTGGTACATTCTATATATTCTGTGTACTTCACCACTCAGGTTTGCATTGCAGGCATTTCCCTCTCTCTGACAATAATTCAGTCAGCCAAACACAAATCAAAGAAAACACTTAAGTGGCTCATTTCATTTTAAAAGAAAAATGATACCAATAAAAATATTTGGCTTTAGCCCTCTTCTGCCCCAGAAGCTCCTTTCAGTCTCTTTTCCCTCTCCCCAGATAGTTGTTTACTCAATATTAAGCTCTCCCTTCCCAGAAGAGCAAAGCATCCACATTCACACTTCAGCAGCAGCATTGTGATTCAGTAATGAGGATGAAATGCTTTTGGGATCCTGTGCTCATTGAAAGGCTGAAGCTAAACCAATCTACTTGGTAAGAAGATGACTTTGTTCAGCCAAGAAATATCTCTTTACTGGGCTACTAAAGCCCACCCTAACTACTAGAGAGAATGCTAATTAAAAGATGAGGGTGTAATTGCAGCAGACAAGTAATTTTTATTGAGTAATTTTTCAGTGTTAGGTGGGCAGAAACAGCAGAGTCTCCTATTAGTGTTAAGGAAAGATGCACAGCTGAATCCCAGAACCTGATAATGAAAGTTTTCCTCTTTCTTGTAAGAGTTAAAACACATGAAACACCTCTGCAGTTAAAATACAATTAAATCCTTTCCTTTTTTTTAGATGACTGACAGATTTACGGAGAATTTTACCCTCAAATGTATATTTTTACACTCAGTGTACCTGTGAACACAGAATTCACTGATATCGTTCAAAGCACAGATAGAAAACCACACAAACTCGTGCAGAAAAAGAGCCTTAGGTGGCTGATCTTTCAGATAAAAGAAGTGGCTCCAGCACTAAAAGGGAAGGAGGCAGAGAATGTACAGCATCTTCTGTTGTATGCCTGCATTTGTCATGAAAGGAAAATGGAGAAAGCAAGGGCAAGATAGCAATGCTTCCCAGTCAGGTGGTTTTCTCTGTTTTGAGGGGATAGTCTGACTTAAAAGCAACATTTAAAGATCCCTGAATAAAACCATTTGGTAGCAAGATTATATTGGAGCCAAGGGCATGCTCTAATCTATAATCTATTCTATTGTAAAGCACTACAGCTTACTAAACCAACAAGGTCTAAGATTGCAGGCTCAAAATTTTGTCTTAAAATGCCATGGGACATTTACTCTGTCTCCTTATAGCCACCCAAACATGGGAATTTTCCACTTTTGATGTAATAGGTCAAACATCAGGGGTGTGTTTAACTTAGAGGGCTCGGGTCTGTGTGGGATGAAACAAAGCCCTCATGGAGAGAATTGCCATGTCCTGTTCAGGCAGAGGGCACTCCACAAAGGCAAAGAGCTGGACAGAATCTGCTGTCCTTTCCTGAGCACTGGCAGTGTGTCCAGCAGTGGAACCAGTGCACGAGGAGATGAGATTGCTTTCCCAAGGAGTCCCTAATTTAAACAGGGAGAGGGCGCCAGGCAGGATGCTTCTTGGAATCTCTCAGCAGTAACATCACAGGGCAGCAGTGCTTCTGGAGTACAGAAATGCTGCAGGATGTGGCAGTACCACCACCTGGGTGGGTCCTGCAGGCTGAGTGTGTCCAGTGGAATCACCACCCTTGGCAGCACACAGCTGTGGGAGAAAGGTGCATCGCCTTCTCATGGTGTTGCTGCGTGCTGCTGAGGGAGGAACAGGAACAGGTTTATTCCATACGCATTATGCAAGTTCTTTCAGCAGGGAGGATGAAACTGCCAGAATAAGAATTTGGCCAGGTAACTAATTTGGCCAGAGATACTGTTCTTCTTCTGTCAAAAACAGTCACAGGAACTGCAGTGAACACGGCTGGCAGAGAGGCTAAAAATAGCACCAAGCCCACTAACATTATATCGAGATATTGGTTCAGCACTGATTAACTCTCTCTGATTCTCACCACCACGTATTGAGCTGCTGCAGCTCTGGTGTCTTCCTTGGCCGCACAGCAATATAGAATGTGCTTTATTAAAATGAAAAACTCTGCTTGGGTAGCTAAAAAATAATTTGTTTTCTATTCAAACAAACACATACAGAAATGAGTTGTCATGAAATTTCATCTGTGGGCAGGAGAAAATTTCCCCTCATCCTCCTGACAGGGTGATACTGGGAATCTTTCCTGTGACTCCTGATCATTTGCAGTGCCTGGCATGGTCCAAGCTGAGAGGGCTCAGTGTCTTGCAAGGTTTGACTTGTCTTGAAGGGCCAGGGATGAAGGGGAAATAGGCTTCTGTAGCAACTGGCCTGTCATCTTATAAGCAGCCTTAAGGCTGCTTTTCCACTCCAAATGGACAAGAGGGATATCTTCTGTATTAACCTGGGCAAGGTCATGGAAAGCTACTTTACCTTGACATGGAGTAAGGTGCAGTAAAAAGGGATACCACGAGTTATTTTTAAATCATGGCCAAATGAATTGCTGCTGCAATCAGTTTAGGTGCAACGTGAATAAAAAAGAAATTAAGTCTGTCAAGTTTTAATATTGACAAAGAATCTATATACTCTAAAATCTAAAATAAAAATAAAACAAATGTGTCAGATACTTAAAAACCATATCTGGGTTTCAGGTCATGCTTTCATTCACTTTTTTATCCTGTATTGACACATTACAGTGAAATGCATGAGATACTAGGAACTCATAGATGATTCACTGTATCCAAATTAAAAGTGGATCTTCAAGACCATTATTATTCTTGGGGCTCCTGAGACTTCCCAGTACTGGAACTGTTGCAAAGGACAGTTTGTGAAGAACGGCAGCAATCCCAAAAGCATCTGTTCACTATAGAACAAAGATATTCAGTGCTTTAGGGGAGAAAGGGGTTGGCATTTTACTGTGTCCATGTTGTTTTCAGCTAGAACCATGTAAAGGTTTTGTAACAAAGTTTGAATACAGTTTGCATTCATTTTGGCTTCTGTAACAAATAGAAAACTTTCACAATGACTGAGAAGGGGTGAAAGTGAATCTGGGACTTGTGCACAAGACCAGAGGATGAGGGCATGTGTGATGCAGAAAGAGGAAAGAATTGCAGCTAACTCAGTAATATCCAGGCCAAAAGCTTCCTCCTGAAGCCTGAGATAGAAGTGTTTATATAAATTGGCAGTGACACTGTACCAGCATGAGGATGGCCAAAAAATATTTGCCATTATGCAGATTTCTAGAAGTGCCTGAAATAGGGCCCAGTTATTTTTCTTTGGCTTGTGAGAAGAACCCTTCAATTTGCTAGCCACCTCCTACAGGATTATAAATCCTTCCAGATTCTGTTGGCATCAGAGAAACTCAAGGACAGTCAACACTCTCAGGATATATTTTTTCAAAGCACTCAGCATTGAATTAAATGGTTGCCAGGCTGGCTAATATTGGGTGTCTTGAAAAATCTATCTGCAGCTACAAGTTATAAATATCAACTATTTTCTAATAATTTTTGAAAACACATGTCTTAGAGACCAGTGCTAGGGCAGAGGCTCCAGGGCCCAGGAGCTCTCAGCCAGGGAGGGAGGTCGGGAGCCTGCTCCACACAGACTGCAAGCCTTTCCTTTTCCACCTACACACACGTACTTGGCAACATGAGGCTGCTGTGGTCAAAGCAGCACGGACAGCATCCTTTGAAATCATTGTTGCAAACACCATTTTAAAGCTTATTTTTCAAAACCAGATGCGTTGTTTTAACGACAAGCTTTGTAACTTAGCCGGGACAAAGCCTGGAGGGGTTTGGGGAATGCTAATTTATGTAAAATATACCTTGCTCCAATAAAACTCAAATATTCATGCAAAATATCTGTTTTTCCAATATTAAATTAATCATATCTGTCACTCTACATCAGCTAATATTTGATAGACTTAATTTTGCTTTCTTGCTAGTTCCACATGAAAGTTGTGGCAGTGAGCAAGGGTGGGTAGCACAGTCAGTCCTGGTCTGTGTGCAGAGTTATGTTTATATAAACAGCTATATCTGCAACTCTATATCTGAACAGACATCAGCAGAGGAAGCCATACAAAGGCGTGGGAATAGAGTGATGATTGTGCCGAAAAGGAATTTTTTTGTGACTGTGAGGTGCTTGCAGCTTGTTCTTCTATAGAAACCACTGCAAAAATTCTACCTTTGAACTAAGTTATTGAATACCCAGTTTGAGGTCTGACATTCTTGTCATAGCCATAACATTTGTTGAACTTGACTGAAACTGTTGAAATTTTTTACTGCACTGTGTTTTACAGAGAAAACACGTAACAAAACATATAGCTTAGTGTTTCCCTTGCATTTGTCCTGCATCAGTAAAACCTCACCAAAGTCAGCCCACACAGCTGTAGAACAAAATTAGGTACAAGCAGATGAGGGTTAAAAGCAGAATACTGGTGATATCTCAGGTAATTTACACGTTAAGGAGCACTGTGTAATGAATTACGATGTCATGTCAGAAGCCACGCTTCAACCCCAAATCTGCCAATCATTATAAAGCTGAGTTTGTTGGGCCTTAGATACAGGGACCTCACCAACCGCCTCAGGCAACATCCATACTTATTAGACAACATGGACCCCAGGGAGCTTTTCAGAGCGTGGCCCTCACCACCTGGCCAAAGCAGAGAGTAATGAAAGGCAGCAGAACAACAAAGCACCGAGCGACTCCAGCCCTGGCTGCCGCGCGAGTCCAGCGCACACTCGGGCAAGCAGCCTCCGTCCCAGGGGACACACGGACACGTTGGATTTGTTCCTCACGTCCTCTGCGTTTAGCACTTTTGTCAGGAGACGTTCCAAAATCTCCGAAACAGCCGGGCGCCGTCCAGCAGCGAGCCCGCGGTCCGTGCTCGGCTGCGCAGCCCCGGCAGCGAGGCCGCCGCTTCCCCGCGGCCGGCGCGGCTCGGTGCGGCTGCGGCTCGGGCGGGGGCAGCTGCGGGCTCGGGTATCGATCCCGGCTCCTGCTGTGCTGGGAGCAGGGACTAGAGGGAGCCCTCGGCGCGGGCTGCGCGCCGGGAGCAGCAGCAGCAGCAGCAGCAGGAGGAGAGCTTCCAGCAGGACCAAGCGTAACGACAGAGCCGAGATTTCCCTCAGCCTTCTCTTTGCTCTTTTAGTAGAATATTTTCAAGAAGAAAGGCCTGCGTGATGCAGGTTTTGCAGACAATTTTATACTCTGCTCAGGCAAAGGATTGTGAATAAATCAGAAAAGCAATCTTGAAAGGTGAAAGAAATATCTAACGTTGTTATCTGTGTCACAGGCAACAGGATGCATTCTTTCTATGCATTTATTCACTCTTGTGTAGGGTACAGCAATATTTACAGATTTTTCTACCCTAGTTAAAGCAGTTGGTCAGCAAGCTCTACCTTTTTTTTTTTTCTTCCCCCCACTTCTGCAACCTGCTTTGTAATAAAATGACTAACTTTAAATCCTTCAGAGTGGAGGACTTAAAGGTAAAGCCTATCACAACAAAGTTTTACTTCAGCAATTCAGACTGGGAAATCAAGTAAATTTTGTTTTCTGTTCAGAGTGGGCTGGGGAAGAGGAGCATCCATAAGTCAGGGAGATACCATGCTGAGCACAGGGGCTGTCAGTTCTGCTTCCTTTAACTGATCACCTCAGATTTTTCATTCTCATTTGAAATACTGTGGGAAGCACTTGCTCCTTCTCTGTATGCTTTTTACACATAGGTATTTAAAAAATCCAAATCCAGTTAACTGTTTATCTGTTAGCAGGTTGCAGCCATCATGTATATTCACAGCACTTCTGGATTTAATCCTAGGGAGAGTGTGACAGTAGCAATGGTTACACTTGTGTCCTAATTTAGCCATATCTATATGCATTTTTAAGTGCATATCAACAAGGGGAGAGGCAACCAGAGAGAGTTAACACTTCCTATCAGCTTTTTAAACCTTCCCATTGCTGTTCATCCACCTTCCAGAAGCAGAAAGAGCGTGAACAGGATGGTGCGTGTGTGTCTCTGTGTGTGTGAGAACAATTCTATAAAAGATTATCTTGCACACAAAGCGAATGGCCCTGCCCCCATTGTGAAGGCAGAGATTCCCCCGAGATTAGGAGAGGAGGAATTGCTTGTGGACAGAAGAGGCGGAAGAACAATAGAGCCCAAAATGGGCAGCAGCAGCAGCGGCGGCGGTCGCTGAGGTGGGTGGGAAGACTGGCCAAATGGCCATGGCAGGCTACGTGGTGTTGTCACTGACACCAGCAATGGCTAAAATGTCTCAAATTAACAATTGTTATGATTAGCAGGTGGTTTGAGAGATAGGAGGTCCAGGGAAGTGATTGGTGGTTTAGACATCACGTGCTATCTAGTCCAACACACACATCACTTGCTCATTAACAGAGAATTATGAAATTATTTAAAGGAAAACAATTCTAATGAAACATAGGGTGTTGGAGAAATCAGTTCCTTAAAGGGGTCATGACTTTTTATAAAAGTACTACAATTCCTGCAGATTTTATTTTCGTGAAGGAGTTTTGTCAGGAAATGTGGCAGGGAAACCAACATTATTCAACAGCATTTCATCTGATTAGCAGAAAGTGATGAAATTATTCCAACACGTGCATTCCTTTCATGAGTAACTCATGTATTTAGATTGTGAATCTGCTCTTAAGAGAGGTCCAAAGACACACGGTTCAAAACCAAATTTAGAAGAATCAAAGCTCAGAAGAATTTTGGTCCAAGGTTGGCACAGTTTAATCCACAGAACAAAAGGAAAATCACATAAAATGTGAAGCCCCTTCTATTTCTTGACTTTGAAGATAAACTCAGGGATGTCAGGGCCATATTATCACTGTCTCTTTTAAAAGCTAGGACTGGATTCTCCAATTTCATGGATGTGCAGATACCAGTACTCTCCTGAGGACTGTCTGTGTTCCAGACCCAAAATCTGGAGCACAGCAAGTCTAAAGACACTCTTGAAATAATATCCATTTACACGTTAACAGCCTGTTCTTCTCTTTCTTAAGTCCTTTATTACCTGCTCCTATTCTCACACCAGAGAGCAGTGACTTGCACCCAGACTCCATGAGCACTCACTGAGTGAGCTGAGGAATCCTGTCCTGTGCTGGACCACATCACTGCTACTTTTACATGTGCTGCAGGCCACTGGGCAACCAGGAGACCCTTTCTGCATTTGCCAGAGCTGGCTTTAAAAGTACACTCTGAAAGCAAAAGCTTCAGCATCCTGTCCCTAATTCCAAACAACCTGACAGTAATTGGCCTGGTGTTACCTCAAGATTAAAAAATCAGACTGACATATCCAGAACTGATGGCTATTTTGGAAAATATTAGCTCTACTGCCAAGAAAGTCACAGCACACACTGCTCCCAGATCCTTCTGGATACAATCAGCAGGAATGTGAGAACAGTTCTGTTCTGGAAAAGGGTGGTAGCCCAAGGCGATGTCCCTTAAGTTTTAGAATAGTTGTGTAAAGTAGAAACTTTCATGAGAGTAAAATTTCTCTGACCTTGCAACAGGGGTGAAAAATCTACAACCCATAGTCTGTATTTGAATCTGCAGGCATGTGGCATTTCACTGCTTCTTCAGCTGCCATCCTGGGGGCTGGATCCAGGGTAGCTGAGGCCTGATCATGGACACAAGACTTACCTTAGGACAGTTGGGGTCCTGAAGCTGAGACTCAGGCATCTAAAATTTAGTGGGATATATCTGCAAATTGAGAGATGTCATGAGAGAGGAGATAAGGACAGTTTGGCAAAGGAAGGCTTGCTTGCAGGCTCATTGAATAAGCATAAATAAACATTCTGTCTGGGCTCACTGAACAAGCTGAAGGAGCAGTTCACCTGCCCGTGCCACAGGAAGTAAATGGAATGGGTTAGAAAAGGAGAAAACAATGTGAAGGAGGATGAAGAAATGCCAGCTTTTACAGTCTCTGTTCTGGTAATTATTGATTTGCCAACATAAACAGTGCAAGAGTAGTTGTGTATGGATTATAGAATTATGATACAGATATTATAATTGTGAAGGTTTTTAAAATATCTTAAAATTAAATATTACAGTGTTTGCAGTAACCTGGCCATGAAAGATACTGTTTTTCCTAAAGGTGCCTTTTGGTGAGCCCCCGTGACAAACCCTTTGTTTTATGTTCAGTGAAGTCAGAGGTGTTATTTCTCACAAATGAGATAATTTCCGACTCAAAATGATATGTGCATAATCATATATATTCTAAATAAAATCATGTCAAAACCCTGCAATTTTCCCATCTTTCTGTCATATAATTTATGCTTGCAGCTTGAAGACATAAAATTATGCTGCAGGTACATGTCTGAGTATTTTTTCCTTTGCTAAGAAGTTGGATGTGAAGGTACCTGTACTTGTACCCGTAAATGAAGGGCAAGAACCCAAAATCTAAGGCAAATGAAGTGAAAAAAGCCACTCTCCCTTTCTGAAATAATATACTATGAAATAAAGCTAGAGTCAAGCACTATTAATACAATATTTCAAGTCAAAATATTTTTATCCTTGCTGTTTGTTTCTGAAATAATTGTTCTAGCTTCTGTTTTATTTTCACTTGAAAAAAAAGTACTTTAATGGTTGTAGCATATCTTTGTGCAAGTTTTCCCTATTTCTTTCTACTAAAGACCAAGAAACATTATCACAGGTTTCCAGTGCATGTTCCTGTTTCCCTTCCCACTGGGGCTAACACAGAATATCTATCAGCCTCTATTCCTGCCCCAAAACCACCCAGGTGTCCTCAGGTGCAAAGCTGAGAACTTGGGTTTCTTCCTGATCCTTCACTTTTCCTTCCTGTGCTGTATTTGTCTGTTTTATCAATGTACATACTGAGTCAAGTAATTTTTTCAAGCTCCTGCAATTGAAATGTAGTTTTTGTGTCGTACCATAGCAGAGACAAGTGGTAATGAGGAATGAGGTGGGAGGGTTCTTGTTGCTGTTGCATTTCTCAAAGACAGATGAAATGCAGAAAATCTGTCACCTAGATTTTAAAAGCTATGTATCCTGGTGGTTATTCATAAAAAAACATGGAATTCCTCCACCCCCTCCACAAGTGCCAAAGTTCCTAAACCTTGTAGAAGCCAAGCTGTGGACAACACTCACCTTTTTTCTGTGGGGAAAGAGAAGAAGCCTCACCTGAGAGGTGACACCAAGGGCTTCTGAGCTACAAAGCAGGAATGAGAACAAAGCTCAGTGACATGGAAATGGGTGCCTTAAACTCTCCTCTCTGGGTTCAGTTAGGTAGCTTCCTTCTGTTCTTCTCTTTCACCATGTTTTACTTTGAGGTTTAGTTGGGTAGAAATCTGCACTTTAACATCTATCTTGTTGCAGAAAACATCAACCAACCCTGGGAAGTTGTCTACCCTAGAATACAAACCTTGGATCCGATGATTTGGAAAATGTAAATTTTTATGAAGTATCTTGATGCTTATATTATGCCCTTCTGTGAGAAAGAATAACAAGGATTTTCCTAAAAAACCAGAAGGAATATATTTTAACTCGCAATTCAAAAAAAGAACTAAGGTTTAAATCTGCTGTTTAAAATTTATTTACAGACACCAGAAACTTCATCCCCAAAGGATGACCTTTGGAGATAGCTGTGGAAAAAGTTGAAAGGGAACTGCTTTGCAGAGCTCCAGTGCTGCAGCTGCTGTTATGGGCATCCAGCAAAGTGTATAGAATGAAACAGCACTGATAATCCTCATAAAAAATTTATAATGGATGCAGAGATTGAAACTTTTCCATCCTGAGTAGATTTTAATTTCTTGGTCCACACCAGAATAACTGAGGGCTCATCAAATGACTGAGAATAATACATAATAAAGTAAGAGAAATTACAGTTTTTCATTAGTCTTTAGATGGTTGAAATTATTTATGTTTTTGTCAGTATTCTGTACTATTTTGTGTCATATTTAATTCAATTTCTATTAAAACAAGCATATAAAGAAAGGAGAATGATTAGAAAACTCAACTTGCTAAAGCTAATTTTCTGCCATCTATGGATTTTCAAGTAGAAATCAAATGAGTGTTGCAAAGAATTAAGGCAAATATTTTCCTTGTAAGAAATCTGGATGAGGATGAGATGTTTGAGAATAATTAATATCTTTGAGGCAACAGGCGTTTTTCCCCAGATCTCCAGACATTTTGTGTACCACTTCTAATGACACTGTCACTAGCTACGAATTAGATGGCTTTGTGCTTTTTGTGACAGATCCTTCTTTGCTCAGGGTGCTGTGACAATGAAGAAAAGCTGTAAATTTTGTTCAGAGATACCTGGAAGTTTTCTCTTGTGAAGGAGTTAGAAGCAAAATTAGAATGAAAGCGGGAACTTGTAGAAGGATTCCCAGTCCTCTAAGCTGGGGGCAAACTGGGCAGAAGGATTGTGCCTGAGCTTTTCTGTATTGAGGAGTTAAAATACATTCAGAATCTAAAAGAAAATTAAGCACATTTTAAATATGAACGAGGCTCTACTGACTTCAGCAGCTTCTGTCAAAACATAAGAGGAGTAAAAATTTTTGACATGGGAGGAGAGAAGGAAATCTTGCAGGATATGGGTGTAAGAATGTATCTGGATGCTGCACGGGAAATAGGAATCTCTGAGGGTGCTCAGCTCAGAGGAGGATGGAGAAAGCAGAAAGAGAAAGTGCAAAGAGAACTTTATATTTTAATGGCAGAGAGAGGATTCAGAAGACCGCTGAAGTTCAGAGAAGCTGGAAGATTAGAGATTTTCACTAATGGAAAGGATATGGAAGGCAAAATGGAAGCACAACCTTGAGCCAAAGTGTTTAGATGTGAAGATTACTCCAAAAGGATCAAAATGCATAACACTGGTGTTTATTCAACACCCAAAGAACAGTAGGTCTGACTAGGCTCTGTTAGTCTCCATTTACGTGTGCAGAACTGCACTGACCTAACGGAGCGAATTTGGTTCAAGCCACTGCTGCTGGGGGTGGAACACCACTAATACCCGTGTAGGAGGTTGTTCAGTGTTCAGGTTTTTCAGAACTCCAGCATGGGGAAGACAACACCAACTGATCAGAGACTTTGCAGGTCCCATTTTCAGACACTTCTCTCTTTGCAGGGAAGTATGACCTTGCTTTAAAAAGAGTGAGATAAAACACAAATAGTCAAAACGGGAGGAAAAAAACCAAAACACATAAGACTAAGCAAAAACTGAAATTTATTCAAAACATCCATTTCGTATTCATGGAGGTACACACGTACTATAAGTGCAAATACATGAAAGACACATTTATCTACACATATGGCTAGTGATGCTTTAGTTTTAAAAAAAAATGTATTTTCCCTCTCTTTTTTAACCTTATCTGTGCATTCTTGGGTCATGTAGCCTTTGTGCTGACTCTGGACAAAAATCCTCCTTTGATGGAGGATACATGCTGAAAGGTAGAATTCTGAATTATGTTCTCTAAATTATCCCGTGCTCAGAGAGCAAGTATTGATTTTAAAAATGACTGAGCCAGACCTCGCATTGCAGTCCCCCCAAAGCACAACAAACAGCAGTCATGTGTTCAGCTACCAAGAGGCCACTGTGCTGGCATTGTTTCAAAAAATCAGAAAGTCATCAATCAACCAAATAGTAATCGGAATAAGTACATGGTATCTAAAGACACATTTTATCCAGTTACATGCTTCAATTCAGTTAGCAACGAGGAGAATTAGAACAATATTGGACCGATTAACAAGACTACCTTGGGAGCTGGGAGCTGTTAAGTTATTTATTTTGCTGCCTTGTATAAAAGAATGAGGAGAATTTCATCTGCATAGTTAAGCATTCAGTAACTTCCCACAATAAACAACCCAGCATCTCTTCTTGCTGGAATGCTTTTTATGGAGCCTGATTGAGAACACACGATTTTACTGTAATTGGTTTCTGTACCCTTCAAATAGTTTGGACACAATTGTGTTTCAGGAATATTTTTATTTTTTTTCTTCAGGAGCTGTTAGTCACCGGTGCCACAATGAAACTTCACAAGCAATAAAATTATTAGGATCAGTGTATTCAAAACATCATTGAGTTCTATTTTAATGATACGATTTAAGGATCAATGACAAAAGCACGGTTTAGAATTTCAGTCTTGCACAATTCAATGGAATCAATAAACTACGGAGTTTCTATGAAGATGCACTTCACAATAATACAAAATATACCATTTCTAAAGAAATACATGGCTGAAAAATACACTGTTCAAGTGAATACTCCAGCTCTGTATTTATGGCTGTCTTTTGAGATATACAATAGAGGAACACACAGACTATACAAAATGCTTTGTGAGTTAAAGTAATAGCTCATACCATTAAGACAGCTGCATTTTTCAGTATTGCTATTTAGCGCTTGCCATAACAAAATCTCTGATTTTTAGGTTTAGAGCTTCCAAGCTCTGATTGCTATTAAATACAGCACACGGTTTTCACTATAGAGGGAATAACTTAAAACTATTTTAATTCACTAACTCTAGTTTACTAATGAAACAGAGAAGGTACATGTGTACTTAAGATGATATAGCACTGTCTCCTAAGACCTACGATAATTTTTTCATTTAAATTTTGCATACATTTATAATGGCTGGAGGAGGGGAAGTTTGGCTGTATCATTACTAATGATAAATACAAATGAGTTCATGTTTTCTTTCCTTGGAGCACCTCACCTGTCTGGGCTGTATAATTATTTATGAAAACTGCAAGTTTTTATTGACATTGATTTGTAGGGGTTTGCTAGAACTCAAATTTAGTACAAGTTTGTATCACACAGATACAAACTCCCTGCTCTTTGTTTCCTTAGTTTTAAAGAGATGGCAGGGTTGAAGGAGTGGAGTTTTAACTACCTTCTCACCACAAAAAAGGGTGGCTTTTCCAAGCCTGAGTTTACAAAACAGAGCTGGAAGAATCAGAATTAATCTGTGTGATACCTGGCAATGTATTCAGCTACTTGAGGGTCATCATTCTAACATGCTGTCAAGTCCCATCCCTCTCAAAAGCACTTCTGTCCTTTCTCCTTGGGAAAAAAACCAGCTTCTGGGCAGCAGTGCATTGTTCAAGCCAGGTGAATAAGTTGGACATAGGCGATGGGAATAGGAAACATTTGAATCTTTGCTTTCCCAGGCAATGATTACTTCAGGTCTCTGAAAAACACGCAGAGGGAGCATTGCTGATTTGTTCAATAGCTCTTTCTACTTAGGAAACAGCATCCAGAAAGGAGATAGGTGCAAGTTCTTCCTCACTGTTTTCAGTGAAAACACATTTTTGAGAATCTGCTGAAGGTGAAGTATAGGGAAGTTGTTCAGGTCTGCTCAGGAGCTCTTTCATACCTCCAGATATTTAAGTACAGTGGAAAACCCAGGCCCGTGTGACTCAGAAGCTCAATCTCTTCGTAAGCAGGACCTGTCCTTTTCAAGAACTATAGTGCTCTTCAAAGTTCCAGTTCAACTAAATATGTATCAACAATGAAACTAAATGAGGTTTACTTTAATAGTTTTGTTGGGGTATAAAGCTTTTCATGTCTTTCTTCCCGAGCTCTTTAGGTCTCATTTCAGGGTTTTTTCCTACTCAGATGTGGGTGTCTGTCTCTGCATATGTTTTCCTGGCTTCATTGAGTTATTGTCAGAAGACAGCCCTGTTGAAAAACATTCTACTATATCTAAAAGGCACTCGAAATATTAAAATCAGAGCTTTTCAGTTATTAGTACTGTATTTACAGCAATGAATGAAATAATATTTCAGCTCATTTGGGCCACATTTTCCAGAAATTTTACTCTAGATATGCTGTTTGATTGTATGAATAATGATTAATTGGAGAGGCAAGCATTTTGATCTCTGGGTTTTGGCAGCAGGAGCTATCACAGGGCTTACAGATACGCTCAGCTTAAGATATGAGAGCTAGAAACCATTCTGGGCAGTGTCAGCTGCAACACTGAGCTCATCTGACTTCTAGGAAAGAAAAATATTTTGTGAAATAGAAATATGGAATTTTAAAGATTCACCTTTGCTTAGCATGAAAGTAGATTTCTACAGTATATTACATTTTCCTATTTCCCCCTCCCACAGTTTGAAGAACTAGCCATCAGAAAAAAAGAGTTCCTACATATACTGATCAATTTATACAAAAAAGAAAGTTAGGAAAGCCTTAGAAAAATCTGAATAACGGTGCAGAAGTGGTTCATCACGTGTTCTGGGCTTGTCCCACATAATGCAAAGAGAGACATGCTTTTTAAAGGACAACTAAATAATACTCACAGGTTTTATTTTCCTTTCCAGTTCACAACAGATACTTTTTCTCTTCCTACAGAGCTAGGCTGAAAGGTTTTCCTCTGAAGTAGTAGTTTTGTAAGAGCCTTGACTTTTTCATGTACGGATGTTTGCAATTTTGGAGTAAGGAGAGCATGAACAGCAGAAGGAAAAAATGGAGACAGTGTAATTCTTACCTGTTTTGAAGTTCCATAAGCTACCTAAAAATAACTCTTTGTGAAAACTACCTGCTTTTCAAATACCCTCAAATTGCAAAGAAAACTTACATGAAATCCAGGTTAAACATGGATCCAGTGCTGGGTAAAGTAAAATTTTCCAATAAAGTAAAACTCTTAGAGGTTCATGGTAAATTTAGGCAAACTGATGAGGGCAAAAGTTAGTCCCTCACCACTCACCATGACCTGAGACTGGCTCATCTGTCTGGGCCTTTTAGTGAGGATCAAATAGCCATTAAATCCTCCTAAATTCCTCAGTTAGCTTATCCAGATTTGCCAGGAGAGCAGAAGGAGGTAGGACCTGGCCGTACTCCTACTGAACCATCATTTCATATGGGTGGCTCTGAATGGATTCATGTGCCAGAGGAAAGGCCAAAACATGTCAGTGCCATGTGTGTATGGTTTCTGTAAGGTATTTTATTTTTATGATGAAATTGGGATCTGAAGGTTGAAGGAAGGAGAGAAAGGAATGCAGAGAAAGAAGTCTGGGTTCTTTTCCCGTTCTGCCAATATTTTACTTCAGCCTAAAGATCATAAAATGACTTGTTCCATCTCTTCATCTGCAAAATGAAAAGCAGAGGAGTTGCCTGTGATATTTCAAATGTATAAATGTAAAGCCCTAACCCTCAAACTGCTCTTCTTGTATACTGCACAAGGTTTTCAGGTTTTAAAATGTGTGTGCAGCAAAACACTTTTATCAGAAAAAAAAATTTACCTAATACTTTGATCTTTTGTCAGAAAAAATCCTCAAACATTAAATTATCCTTGGTCTGTTAGCCAGTTCAATTGTTTGTTTGCTTATTTCTGAGAGCCTGTGTGAATTAGAAAATGTAAAGGAAGCAGTAAGAAACATGTGGCTGTATCCAGCTGTGGCAACCCTCTGTTGGGAGTCAAAGTTTGGTTCATGTTCACATTCCTGGTGGACTAGAATAACATTAAGTGAAATTCACATACTTCAAAAAAGGTTTCTCATTTGCAATTTATGAGATGGAAGTGCATCAAAGACATAAAAGCAGCAAATGGTCAGAAGTTAAAAGTGAGGGGTAGCCAGACTTCAGAAAAATTCATTAACTGGTGATGCCATTCTATGAATAAAATGATTTATCTCAAGAAATCTATAGCTAGACCATCTCCCTTCAGATGAATATCTCTATTCTTAGGCAGTACCTTGCACTGAAAATTGTTTTCAATGTAGTTTTCCCTCTCCTCCAGCAAGATGCAGGACTCATGGGATTGTGGAGTGCCTGAGTATGAACCAAGTGCTGGCCTCCAAGGAAGTTGAGGAGCAACTCCAGACACAGCAGCATCTGTCCTCAGTAATCCCAGACCACTAGAGTGAATCCTGATTTTTCTTCCCCCTCCTTGACTTAAAAGCCAAAACCAAGGGAGTGAAAGGGTGTGCAACAGACATGATACGTCCAAGATTTGCATTCCAAGGTATCCACGGAGTTCTGACATAATTCAAAGCTTTTTTGTTCTAGTTTGTGCGATAGGAGTAGATGCTCTCTTTGTTGCTCTTGCTGTACAGCAGAGATTTCAGCTGTTAGGATCCTTGGTTCAACCTACTGCCTCTGCTTCTAGTATAATTTTAAGCTGTTATTGTGGTTGATGAGTTCAAGTTCATATTGACTTAATATTTCAGTCGGTTGGGGTTTTTTGTGTGCATATTGACCAATATTCTATAGTGCAAAAAAAGGGAAAATACCGCCTAAGGGGGTAGCAGCACTCACAAAGGTCTGGTGCACCTCTTCACGTGGGGGTCCAGAGTTTGGGTCACGTCTGTTTTGCTCTCTCTGGGAAGTGTCTGAGGGCAGCTGGGTACGTCACAAACTCTCTGAGTCAGGACAGTTGTTTTGACCTTCATTTTAACGAAGATGTCCCTGTGGGGTCCGTGACTCTGAGGAGACACAGCTGTGGTCCTACCTGGTATCACCATTCCTGGAAGTTTGCAGCTGCACGCTGTGCAGCCTGCCTGATGCTGCACGGGTCTCTCACGGAGAATATCCCATCAGCCATCTACGATATTTGCTTTCTAATCTTATTTTCCTGCTTGTGTACCTACTAGACCTTGTCAGAATACGACCAGAGGAAGAAGATTTTTCCTCACTTTAAGACCCTCCCTATTAGATAAGAGAAAGAATAAGTTTGGCTCAAATACTGTATCTACAGATGTGTTTTCATCAGAATATGACAGAAAAAAATTATACATCAAAAGGTCTATACCTATTCACTAGGCTGTTTATTCAGTCGTGACTCAGTAATCACTTCTAACACTGGTTTTGCCAGTCTTTTGTCAACATTTTCAGTCCCCATTATTAGTGTTGAGACCAGTGCTACTGGGTAGTTTTTATTTCTTCTAAATAAAAGTCATGTACACAAAGGGTCATCCAAGTCTCCCAGTGCCATTCCTAGTCAATGGTGGGATTGCACCAGGATTCCAGGAGCTTACCTGTTTCTGCATATTTAGATGAAGGCTGCTACACCCTGGTTCCTTCAAATCAACAATAATTCCCTCTGCACAATAAGATGCCCTAGATTTTTCATGGTTTCCATATATGTTTTTAGGGACTCTGCCCTTAAAATTCATGACAGCCACTTGAGAGGTTATGTCCTTTTCATGACTCACTTTAGGGAGTTTCACAGATGTCTTCAGTCTGTTCAGGCAGGATTTCTACCTCTGACTCTCCAAGCAGAAGAGAATTGCCATTAGCCTTTTATACCAGGCTTAATTGCCAATTACCAGTGGGTGAACAGCCTCGTAACAGTGTTGCTCCAAGCCTACCATGCTTTGCAAAGGAGTTCTGTGCAGAGAAATCCCTCCAGAAGGAGGGCTAAAGGCCAGTGAAACACCTCCCCATTTCTGCCAAAGTTTCTAATAGGTCCTTGCTGTTTTGAAAGCTCCTCATGCATTTACCTGGAATATTCCTATAAAAAAACTCATATTTCCATCCAAAAGTAAGGGCAGAAAGCATTTAAAAGAACTGTCTTTCCAAAATAAGACAAATGTATTTTGAAAATTGTATCAACACAAGCAAACATAATATTCCATTTCATTTTTAAAAAATAAGAACTTGCATATGCAAAATGCAGTTAAAAGGGAGCAGCTGTTTCGTTCTGGTTTATTTAATTCCATTTCTCCATATTTTAAGCAGAGCAGGTCACAGGCACAGTCCAGTGGGGGAAGTTCAGTATATTAAATGCACCAGCAGTTTTCTCTTGCAAATTGATTATTTAAATTGAGCTACTCTCAAGTAATGGACAATACCCATGCTTACAAGTATGAGTTTGTGTGGAGATTTGCATTCCAATCCATTCTTCTTTCTGTGCTCTCAGAGACATCCAACTTAATTTCTTTGTGCTTATCTCAGCACTTACATCTTAAAATTAAAACTTATTAGGTGTTCATAAATTATTGTAAGGAATTATTTTTGTTACTCCTTTACTCTTTTCTGCATATGGACACATACATTTAGTTGGATGTAGGACTTTTTTTGCTGATGAAACTATTGCAGATATTTGGAAAGGTTAAACAAAAAAATTGCTTTGATGTTTTCACTCAGCTGTGATACCTGTAGTGCAGAACTGAAAATTAGGGATAAGTGATGACTCTTCCTCCAGTACCAGCCCCAAAGTGGGAGAGGACTTTTTAAGAGGAGATAAAGGAAACGCTGGCATTGGGAATTCATCCAAAGATTCTTGGAAGGATACCCAGACTCTAGTGTTTTTTGTTGCTCTGATTTTTGGATAATTCACAAGCCCAATAAAGTTGTTCTCATATTTTCTGCAGTATCCACTGCTGTCAACGGCATTATCACAAATAGAAAGTAGTTTTCCCATTTTAATAAACCACAGACACTCCCGATTGCTGTAGCTGGACAGAAGTCTGTACAGTCAAACCTGCCCACTGCTGTTTCACTGAGGAGTTTGAATGAGTCTCCTTCACTACAAAGAGCAGAACAATCCTGTTTGCAGCAGACAGAGTGCCCATGTTCTTCAGGGTCAGCCCACAAAGGTTCCTCTGCAGGTCCAACTAAATTTCACTGGCAGATCCTGTCTCAGTTATGTTTTGTTCCATCACGGGTCCTTGGCAGCTTGGCCATATCTCATAAGCCTTTGCTTTTGGAGTTAGACTTGCCAATGCAGCTTTAAACTAAATGGGGCTGTAAATCAAAATGTCCTCATCTACAATTCTTTCCTAAGCATCTGATTACAATCATGCTGCATGCTACTTGTACAGGGATGTTTAAAACTGCCTATAAAACAACAGCTAATTGCTGATCTGCTTAATTAAAGAGAGCCTTTTGTTGTCACATATACAAAGATAAATGAAATAATCAGCTTTGGACTAATGAGAGATAATTAGATTATGCAGTCTGATAAATAAAGACAAAAATCCTGCAGATTGCCACTGTACTCTGGGCAGCTGAGATCACCACAGGATTTAGAGGTGCACTTTCCTCTCCTTTCCTCACTGTTCTTTTTTAATATTTTGCATCCCGGAATTAAGAGGGTGATCAGCTCTTGAATGCATTCATAACTGTTGTTAGGTATTATAATTTAGGATTTTTTGTTTAACAACAGTGTGATTTGCATGGACACAATTTAATTTACTCAGAATTTAAGTTCCCATGTAAAAAAAATTACTGGATCTGACTGTTCACTGATGACCTTCCAGCCTGAACAGACACGTGACGCTGACAGTCCTCTTCAGAGAGAAAGCTGAAGTCAAATGGCTTTGTTTGTTCTTCTTGTTTCTCTATTCAGATTGATAAACAAAGGGTCAGTTTTGTCCAGAGGCCTAAAATGCATATGCTCAGAGGGTGTTAACACCAAAATCTAGTAACTAGTGGAAAATGCTTATTTTAATGGATTCAAACTTTCTTCTGCAGTGGTGCCCAGATCTTTGGGGGAATACCTGAGCAGCCTTCTTTATTCTTCCTTTCATTTGTGATCTCTGAATAAATAACTTTAGCTACCAAAAGATGCCCTTCTCACACACCTAGAGCATGCAAAGCTTAGGATCAGACTAGAGCTTGCAGAAAATTGACTCATCCCAGCTGTGTAGAGTGGACATCATTGGACCAACTGTTTTATTCTTCAGATTTACCCCTGTTATGCTGCAATACTTGGTAATGTTGACAGATCCTAAAATTTCTTGAACAAAATTTCTTGAACTGGCAAAAAAAAAAATTGCATTTAATTGTCATTTTCCACGTCACAGTTTTGTAGCAGCTCTACTTTTTACAGAACATATATTAAACTCAGCCAAACCTTTGTTAGAATGGGGGTATCAATAGATGACAAATTTACCAAGCAAACATAAATGAGATGTTTCTCCTGAACATGATGTTTCTGAGGCAAGAGTCTGTTTACAACTGGATTGTTTGGGTTTTTCACGGAACTGGGGTTTGGTGTCAAGAGTCGACACAGAGGAAAAGCAGTGGTTCTTTCCTAAGTGAGGGGGATATGAACTCCTTGGTGCCCTCGCCCACATCATGTGATTGTCAGCAAGCAAAGATCAGTTGTTTACCAGCATTTTTGTCCTATTTACAAGGTCAGAACAAAATATGATTTTGACAAGACATCTTCCCACATTTATGGCTAAAGGTCAGCCTTAAGAAAGTCCTAAATCTGTAATCAGCCTTATGTTGCTGCTATGATACATGAGCAGTATTCTAGTGACTTGAATAATTTTCACCATATTTGCTAGTTAGATTAATCGTATGTATGGTTAAACAACTGCTGCTTTTTTCTGTGTCAGCACTCACCATCCTGGTGCCACAGCCATGTTCTCCTACATCCCCAGCATGTGCCAGGATGCTGCAGCTCCTCCAGTGTCTAGAATTGAGGTCACCTTCACAAGGATATACTGTCACAGTGGCACCTATTTTCAACCTATTTTTCAAGCCTCTTAAACCTAGATTAGACCAGTTAATTATTTTAATGCCTTCACATTCAGAGTTAGGATGTTGCATAGTATTAATGCCCATTTAATTAAAGACACCCAGCCAAATCTTCCATTTAAGCTTCATAAGTTTTGCCTATTAACAACACTGTATTTTGTCTATCCTTACATGGATCACGACACGGACACAAAGAAAAAAGGTGGAGAAGTGCATTTAATTAAATAGCAGGCGTAGGTCAAGTGTCTGCCTCATATGTCATTGTACAGCACAGATGACTGCAGGAAAATCTCAGGGAAATCAGCTACTCAGTAAACCAGGTCTGCTGGAAAGCCCTGTGCTTGCTCTCCCTTGGAGGAACCATCCACAGAGCCTCTTGCCCTGCCTTGTACCTTCACCCATGTGATGTCATGTTTATTTACTCAGGGAAGAGGAAGGAAGCAAGAGGACCACCTAAAAGGGTGGATGATCCTCATCATGAGCAAAAGAAGCCGAACTGGACCATTTGTTACTGGGCAACAGCCTTTTTTTCATGGATTTTCAGAAAGATCTATATACAACACACATCCTCTCTCATTAAAGGCAGCTCGACCACTTAGCAAAGGTCAACTCCTACCTGGGCTAGAGCTGTGGGGAGACAAGAGGTTAAGGCTGGTAAAATTCCCATGATATCTTATACTGAGGTGAAAAGATAGCATATGAGAAGAAGAAATCAAAAGAAATATCATGGCCAGCTACTTAAGAGGAATGAGCTTTTAACTCTTGGAACTTCTGCAGTAAATATTTGTCAGCTGATATCTGGGCTGCTCATCACTAACTACTCAAAACTGATCCTCTAGCAGTTAGTTTCTGAGAAGCTTTTTTTCTGTTCTCTTTTATCTGCTGAGAAGCTGCTGTGCTGCTGCAGGAAGCCAGCCAGAACATCCATATTATCTGGAGGCCTCAGTCCTGAATCAGGACTCTTCACTGACAGCTGCTGCCCAAACCCAGAGGAAAAAACGATCACTGCATCAATAGTTTGTGAACAAATTATTCTTACACAGATTCTTCTTTGTGGATTATGGTAAAGGGTTGTACTCTATTTTCTTTTCCTTAGACATGGGCCAACACTTTGAATTGCAGATTTAAAAAAGAATTGCAGAAAGCAAGTGCTCCCTTATATCTTTATTTAGATCCACATTTGGGATAAGCAATTGCAAATTTGTGCAGGGCAAAAAAGGGAGGAGAGCTCCAACAAAACCAGCTTTTGCACTTGGTTGAGAACAGCAACTTTTTTCCTTCACTAATTCCTCAGGGGTTTAG
Organism: Atrichornis clamosus; assembly: GCA_013400975.1. Classification (NCBI taxonomy): domain Eukaryota; kingdom Metazoa; phylum Chordata; class Aves; order Passeriformes; family Menuridae; genus Atrichornis; species Atrichornis clamosus. The sequence continues at coordinate 118,748 of WBMZ01003425.1, read as the reverse complement.
CTGGTGTTTCTGCTCCCTGCAGAATGACTCCCAGAACTGGTGGTGATCGGTGCTACTGGAGCCACCAGCTCTCTGCACTGGCAAGTCCTAACTTTCCTCCCCTGGGGCTCGCTGGGCGTGTCACAGAGGGATGGTGTGGCCAGCAGGCACGGCCACTGCCCAGCTACCGGGGAGCACTCTACAGCTTTGTTAGGGCAAGGGCAATGCCCCAGCTTATAGGACCAGCCCATGTAGATTGAGAACTTGAACCTAAAACCAGGAAGGTCCCAAGGTAAATCATCTCTGCAAATTAAAGGTGCAACAAAGGTTTCTTTTTTTTTTTTTTTTCAGAAGTCCAAAACATGGTACCCATGCTTCCTTCTTGAATTTTTGTTTTATCGTGTCCCTGGTTTAGCTGTATACTTGGAGTCTTCATGCAGCAGTCCAGAGATAATGTGGCAATTTTCTGGCTTGAACTCACAAATGCTGATCTTATTCATGACTAGGAAATAGTGGTTCTCCGTGGGGAAATGTCTCCAAACATGATTACCAGAAAAAACATAAAGGTCACACAGAAAAAAACCCCAAATTTATTAAAAATGTGTGCACTGCTAATCAATGGCAAATAGTTTATTTGTGCAACTCCTGACACATTTAAAAGGCTGCTGGATATGAAGAGTGAGGTGGGAGAAGTGGGGGTGTGACACCATTTCACACAGCAGGCTTTTAGGCAGATCAGCCAGAGATGGGCGAGGAGGGTGCTTGGCAAGAGGCAGTGTTTTCAAATGTTCCCATTCCCAGTTTGTCTCTTCCAACACACCAGTGAAGCCAGTCGTGCTGAAATGCTGATTTCTTCAGTCTGGACACACTCATCCCCATAGGATGAGAAGGTACACTGGTTAGAGGTGGGAATTTTACCTTCCTGCGTGCTTCTAACTTTGGTCTAACCTAATCTCAAGGAGCCAACAGCCACATCTCATCAGTAAAAGAATTGACCCTTGCCCTCTTCCCGCAGCAACATCAAACAGTGTTGACACAACAGGGATGCAAAGCAGGGAAGAACCACAGATGCAGACGTGCGGAATTAGACCAGGGCTGCTGGTGTAAAGACAAAGAATATTTACAGTGAGCTAAAGTGAACTTGTAAATGGAGCTGTGTTCGAGATTTTAAAAACTGAGACGAATATGCTTTTCATTATCTTAAAAGCACATTACTAAGTGTTTACAGTGGTGATCAGTAATTAAGTAACTTAGATCTGTCCACAAATTCTCACATAGGTGTCACATTACCTGCCTGCTCACCAAAGCTTTCCTAGAAGCAGCTGAATCCTGACAGAAAGCAAAATCCATTTGAGTTAACATGGAAATCTCAGGGGAACTTTAAAATGATTCTTGAATAATTTTAAAATCTAATTGTATTTACACTCCTAACTGCTATAAGCCCTTTTTCAAATTCATTGGCAAACAAGTGAAACACGTCTGAGTTGTGTGATTTATCACATGAGATTTCATCAAGGGTAGCACAGCTGAAATGAACTGCATGTTCTTAAGAGCCAACAGGCAGATCCTGCCCCTTTTGGACAGTCTGCAGTTTTTGTTAGTGACTTTTAGTGGGGAGAGTCTTATTTGTTAAAAAAAAGTGCACTTCTCTAAAGAATATTTAATGTCGTGACTTCTAACATTTGCTGCTGGGGACATTTCACAAGATGATGAGAAAGCAGCATATAAATTATTAGACTCACAATTTCAATATTAATAATTCTTTGCATTCTCACCGCACTTCTCAGCCTAGGAACTCAGTGCACTGCTGTGCATGGAAATGTCTGTGATGGTGAGGCAGTGTTTGTAAGGAAGTGTTTGTTCCTCGGAGGCCAGCTGCCGTTTAGCAAGGTGAAGCCACAGCTCACATCCCTTGGAAGGAGATGATTGCAGAAAGAGGCAGAATCCTGCTATGTTGCCTCGTCACAGAAGGCCAAAACACTCCCGGCTCTCAGTGCCTCCTCAGTGGTGGGGCTGTCAGCAATCCTCCAGTTCTTGGTAGCTCTCAGTTCTCAGGTATCTAACAAGGGCCCTTCACTCTTAGTAACCAGGGAATTTTCTCTGGAGACAGAAAATCCTGTCAGATCATATAATTAAAGACTGTTCCTTTCTGTTTTGGTCCCAAAGCATTGCGTTCAGGATCTGTTTTCTAAAACACTTATTAGTTACAGGATTTTGCTCTTATTTGGGTGTGTACAGCTGTGGTCAGGAATGCAGACACAAGGAAGATTTGTATCTGATCCATGGAATCAATTGCATGTGTACAGAGTCCCAGAAACAACCCAGTCCTTCACAGATTCAGGAAGACACATTCAACAATTCCAGGTTGTGAGCACTACCTTCAACACAGTATTTATGACACTGAGTGCTCTCTATTTTTCAGTAAAAATTCAGTAAAATAATTTCTGGCATAATTTGAATATGTATTGTAGTGAACAGTGCTTTCTCTATCTTGGAGCATTGAGTTGTGCAGCTTTAGCTTTAAGGGGTAAATAAATGAGAATATATTCATTGGTTTGGATGAAAGTTGCAATTAGCAGATATGAAAAATCTTAATTGGTATTGAATTTTACATGCTCACAACTACCATATGCTTTCCTAAAAATTTCTTCTGGCAAATACACACAAACACACACCGTGTAACTTACCCACCAAAGCCCACTGACTGCAGGAGAATTAGTCACAATACTAAGCACAAATGCCTGCAGACATTTTCATGGGATCGGATCTTTAACATTGAAAAGGAATAAATTGAGATTCACATCCTATTTGGTTGAAGGTGGGCGTTGAGTCCCTGCTTGGATGGAGATGCTTTTCATTTCGCAGCATGATGTCTCTTGATAACAGACAGGAAACTCTGTAAGAAGTGAACATTAAGCAGCTAAGCACCAATAATGTAAAACCCAGTAAAGTTGTTGGGGCTGGGGGAAGACTTTCTATAGGTGCGCAAGGAATGTTTTGAATTAAGAAATATAAATTTTGATTATAGGAACTCCCAGAACACGTCATTTTTCACAGCCCACATAGTGACCCAAAAAGAGAGAAATTGAGCCTGATTTCATAAAATAACAGAGATAGTGAGGCAGTGTCCCCAAACAATTTCTAGATGTTTACTAATCTTTATTTGTTGTGTTTTCTGTAAAACAAAGTCTCCATTAGAAATGTAAAGATGACAGATTTCGAACCATTTTTATGATAGAATTGTCTTTTCAGCTACTGCTTTTCAGCTACTTCTTGTCTATTTTGAATCACATAATAGTCATAAAAACAAAATGTTTTCTGTGCCCACCAACAAATGTACCAGTGCAGAAGGGTACCCCATGACGCCTCCTGGAATCAAGGAGCAGGATTTTTTTGTTGCGTTATTTACTGGTTTACTCTTCCGTAGGAACAAAGCACTATTTGATTTCCCCTTTTTTTTCCACTAAATCTCATTTGCTCAGTAGTTTACCCCCATCCATGTGCTCAGCAGAGGTATTTACAGCACTAATAAAAGCATTTTTCTGTGGAGGGTCAAAAATCATTTCTCTTAACACATTTGTGGATCTGTTTTTAAGCATCATCCATTAGTCGTAGCAGCTATATTACAGCAGAAACTGAAAAATAGGTTTTTTTAGTGTCGGAAATAATTAATTGATAAGTAATTCAAGCATATGTCAGGAAACAGCCTTTTTCTTATATCACTAGTGATACATGTGACCCAAGAACTATTGTCTTCATACATTATTTTACCTGCATACATTATTCTACCTGCAGAGGTGAAAGCTACTGTGTTCTCACTGCTTCGCATGTGGGAATTTAGCGATCTCCTCTTCCAATATGTTATGTCTGCAGATTAGAAGAGACACAGACTCATCCCTGGCCAGGAAGCTGCTGGCTCCATTCTCATTATGGCAGATTGATCAGTTTATCCTGATTACAGGAAATGGCTGTTAACTGGGTGAATAAATAACACATCTGTGAGCAGGGTTTTTCTTAAAATTTATTGTTCCTTTCTCCAAAAATGATCACGTAGAAAATCAGAGGAGGGACAACAGTGTTCCATTCAATCACAGAAAGATTTTCTTCATTTCCAATAATGGCAGATGTTCACTTCCCAGTTTATACCGAGCAAAAAGCAAGTATCACTGCCTGTCTTTCCAAGTTGCTCTCACAGACATGCTATCTCCCAGCTAACATTAACAGCTGCTAGCACATAGTGCCCTTGAGTAACTATTAAGTCATTTTGAGAAGGAGAAGCAGGTGGATATGAAAACCACAGAGAAGACGCACATTACCTGGGCTGCAGACTGACAGAATGTACCGTGCACCTGCCCAGGACAATGGCCAGTGCCTTCTGAGAGGGTGTTTGGATTTGGGGAACACTGCCCACACTGTGGCACAATTTGCCACTCACTACCCAAGAGATGGGGAAAGGCTGGCGAGAAATGGAAGGGCAAGCTCTCACATTGCACTCTTCTGTCTTGAAAGCAATCTATCACACTGACCACACTATCTCTGCTCACCTGGGGAAGAAAGTTTCGTGGCCTGTACAGACAAGAATTCTTTGTATTCTTTTCTCACTTGTAAAAATAAATTATGTAACTAAACCTTTTACATTTGAGCCATTCTCATCTCTCTATATTTTAGCATTTTGTGCTCCCTATATCCATTTCCAGTCTCATTCATAAGAAAATAGGGGTTTGCATCATATTAGAAATATTTGCATTATCAAGAGCCTGACCTTAAAGTCTAAAATGAAAAGAAATTCAATTTTAGTGTCACTGGGTGTGTAGAGTAAATATGTTGTTTGCAGTAAAGTTTTCACCTCCATTTGCTTTTGGTGCTTATTATAACTTATTAAGTTTTTTATTCAGTTTGTAAAAAGTGCCCCTTTTTAGCCTCTAGCTGCTGGGTGACACCATCTGTGATTTCCAATGAAATTAAATTAAGTGAAAATTCAATCAAGAAGAAGATTGTTGCTTCCACAACTTCACTGCGTGGCTTGGGATCGTACATATATATATATATGTGTGTGACATGTCTCCCACACAGGAATTACAACCACTGTGTGAGCCAGTTTAATTTAAAGGAGGAGATTTCCCAGAGAAAGGAGTAGCCAACATACTATTTCCAGTGTATCATGCCCGGTTTAATTAATGATTAATTATCATTAATGACCCTAGCTCAGCCCTTCCTGGCAACAGGCGTTCAGGGTGACCTCTCCATCACTCTTCAATGAGAAGCCTGTCTCCAGGTGCATCTTTGCTGTGTCCCCGTGCTCCGAGGGCACAGGGGTCGTTACCTGAGCCGTGCCTGCCCGCAAGCAGGGACGTGGCAGCGGAGGCAGAGGAAGCCTCTGCAGGGCAATGTGCTGAGTAGGGGGCACAAACACTTCACTTAGAGACGGGAGCATGGACAACACAACACATCTGTTGGGCTTAATATACCTCAAATGACTGGTAGGACCCGAGGTGCAAGAACAAGGGAATAAGGGAATTAGAAAAGAAAAGGTTGGAGTAATAAGATCTTTTTGTGCCTGCCATTCTCTCCTTTTTCTTTCTGCTGAGATGCACTTCATTATTTTCGCCTTTGCCATACCCATATCATAATCTTCCCTTTAACCAGTTCATAGCAGGAAGCATAATGACTGAGTTCAACAAAATACCAGAAAAAATATCCCTTGGGAAACAGTTAAATGGTCAAAGCTTGGAAATATGATTAATGCTATTGTATCTGCACTGACATTTTGCTCACTTCCCCATATACATTTATGAACATATGTAAATAAAAGGTAAAAGCTAATTCCCCTTTCACTGTAGTCCTCTCTGAGTCAGAAAGATGTGTTTTTCACCACATAATTTGTACAGGATTTTCCAGTAGGACTTGACACAATCCATGGCCTAGATGACTCATAGTGTAGTTACCAAAGAATAGAAGTAGTGATTTCCACCACAGTGGTGAGCTAATTTAATAATGGACACAAATGATAACTTACAGTACCAGAACACCTGAGTGTATGACTATAATCCTTGCACTTTCCAGCAAACACTTTGAGAAAGTGGGGATCAATGTCTAATAGTATTGGTTATTGTTAGTATCCTCCTGACACATCTAGGCTTTTTCAGCTTCTTTAATACAAAAATGAGGTCACTTTGAGAATATATTGGCAGAGAAACTTTGCGAGAAGTCTTGGAGACTTAGATGCTTGGAGTTTTTAAATCAGAATAACTTTCTATCTTTTAACTGCTAAGTTTGCAGAATCCCTTCCAAAGAACATGCACTCCTTAGCTCAGGGAACGTGGACTACAGAAAAAGGGCTTAACTGATGGCAGTATAATTCATTTTTCATTTCATACCAGTATCTAGCTACAAATTTATTTTCCAGGTGGACCATGTGTCCTCTTGTACATCTCCTTGAACATGACATTACAGTGGGTAAACCATTTGATGAAGGTTAGTGTCAATAAGAAAGGTGAGAGCAAAGAATAAGGTATCAACCCAAATTCTTTGAATGTTGTTTTGTAGTTCTACCCCTTTACTCAGCATAGGTTGGGAGTTTTCAGTGAAACCTAGTATATTTGGAAAAAGAGGTGTGTGTGTAAGCAAAACAATAGGTGTCACCAGGTGTCACTATTACACGGGGTTTTTCTTTACGTGTGAGCAAACAGCCAGTTTGGGGAAGATATATCACATTATCAGTTCATGCTTAAGCATCTAGTATAGAACCATCAATGTAGGTAAAAAAGGCTCTGCAAATGCAGGAGAACTTGCTGTCTTCTCTGGGCTGATGTCATGCACTTCACTTATCACTGGGGACATGGAGAGCCACTGGGCTGAGGTTCTGGCTAGGGAGAATTGCCCCAAGTACTGTTGTAGCACCTCTGTTCTGGAATTAATATGAATATGTATAAATAAACCAAAATGCATTGTAATATTTCCTGTAAACTCATCACTGCACCTTCCTCAGTGACAAATTGCCTGCAGAACCTGATCATCTGCTGCTATCTAGCAGAAGGTAGACGCAGGACTAAAACAAGGTGCACCACTCGTGCGTGTTTGCTTTACAGTGTTGGTGTGTTATATATCAAACAGAGAAAACAAGTGTAAATATTTGGAGAAGAAATGGTAGAACATAAGGACAATGATGATTGTGGACTTACTTTTACCGTAAAACTGCAGGCATGGACTCACCTGACCAAAAAATACATACGTGCGGTGTTTGAAGCGGTGGTGTGTCTACCTCAGAGGATATTGTGTCACTTCCCACAGTACCTCGCAGAAATCCTAATTGATGCATGGATAACGCACTGAATGACTCTCAGACTCGACCCAGGCTATAGCTTCATGACAAACCCCGCTCACATTCCCAAGCAGCTTGCAAATAACCCACTTCTGTCTTGCCCCGGGTGGGAAGGACGTCGGCAAGCACAGAGGAGTGTGGGGGTGCCTGCCGGAGGAAGCAATATTGCCCCGCCATTGCTGGGACGGACAGCAGCCCTGGCTGGTGTTTGTTCACTATCACAGCAGCAGCTGCCTTAGCTGCAAATATTTGATGTGCAGTGAGGTTGGTTAGTTTTGAGGAAGCTTTGCATTCAGCATGCCCGATGGCCATAGGGTGGTAAGGAAACGTGTCTCTCCTGACCCCAGGGACTGAGCTGGGTGGGGAGCTCTGCAGAGAAAGCACTGAAATCATCCAGGATGCAAGTATTGGTTGCTCCAGTTTTAGTAATCCATCACAGAATGCCATCTTCAGTAAAAGGAATTTCTGACAAATAAAGCTTTTCTGTTTTCAACAGCTGCCTTTATCCAAAGCTCACTGGAGGCAATAGGAATCTTTAAGCTGATTGAGTGGACTTGCATCACTCCTGTTTTGAAGATTTCTTGCTTCCTACCTAATAGTGTGTCTTGTGATGTGCTGCATTGCAGTTTGGTCTCTGGAAGAAGCAGTGTTGGAATTGATGAATCATTCTCCTCTTTGAGATATTGCCATATAGGACTATAACTGTCATAAATAATATTGCAGTGATTGAACTTAAAAATCGCGAACTGTGGAAGAATCTAATCCCCTTTGAACGTTCACAGCTGCCTCCTTACCAGTAACTTCACCTGATTCACTTCAAGGGGGAAGCCTCTTTCAAGATATTTTCTTCCCTTTGCTTAAGAAATCCTATCCGTTTCTCTGCATGCTCTGACATTGCTTCTTCCCCTGAAAGCTGGTGCCCTTGGACATTTGAACCTCATTAAATTTAGAAAGCCCAGTAACTTGGGCTTGTTCCCATAGTGATATTGCAAATCTCATATTTGCAAGGGAATTGCATAGGATTCTTTTTAAACATTCATTATCTCTTGTGATTGCCAGCACTAAGTATAATATCACATCCTCTTTTATTTAAAAACCATGACTTCTGTAAGACATGGAGCTTTATAGCAATGCAAGGAAAAGGACACAATGTAGAAAAGAAGTAACTACTCAGTACATTTACCAGTGCGGAAACTGCAGAAGGTAAAGAGAACAAAAGTAGTTTGAGAAAAAACCTGACATACATGATATGTACTAACGTAGGACAAATTTATATATGTGGGAAAACATCCACAATCCTCTCGCCTGTATCGGGATGAGACAGGAAACAGAGGACTTGCTGTGCCTGAGTAACAGACCTTTAATGAGTAACAATTCCTTCTTGTGGTTCACTCCTGATCATGACTGCCACAGCCTGCAGGTGCTGAATGCCACATCTCCATCTTAAGTACTTGCTCCTGGGCACTCAGAGGAGGACTGGTTTTATTAAGCCAGTTTGAGGCCATCAAAAAGATGATACTCCTGATAGCTTGGGTCTATAATAAGGTAGTGCATTACACATTGTGTAATAAATATAGCTGGAAGCATTACAAAATGGCTGGAGAAATCTCCAACATTAATATTTGATTCAAGATCTTTTAGTTGTCTGTGGCATATTTTGATTGAGGAGGCTGGTGAGTATATTTATTTATTTTTAGATTTATGTAAATGTGCACAGTCAACATCTCTTGAGGCACCAGCATGGCATCCAGTAATACACCCGGTGTAATGTAAGCCCACTTCCATCAGAGCCAAGGAGCAATGCTGCTCATCCCAAAAGAATAAATACCACTAAATTCCCTGAGGGGGCCCCTGACAAAGCAGGTAGCAGTGCACAGCAGTTCCACTGGGCCAGCAGCAGAGCCAGCGCGGTTCACGGAAGGAATTTGTATTTCAGGGCCACAGGCACTAGTCCGGCACAGCTCGGCCAGGTCGGTGACCCGGCGGGTGTTTGCTCAGCACCCCGGCCAGCCCGGCACAGGACAGGCAGCTGCTCTGCTGCTCCTGCTCCACAGCACGCTGCAGGCTGGACACCAGAAACCACCTCGGGGAAGGGCAGGAGCCCCAGCAGGAGGGAAGCAGCCTCAGGAGGTGGTGCACAGCCTGGCCCAGCCTCCCCAGTAGCAGGGAGTGCGAGGGCGCTGGGTGAGCTCCGCAGGGACACCCTCCCTGCCAGCCCCAGGCTCACCCTCCCTGCCAGCCCCAGGGACACCCTCCCTGCCAGCCCCAGGCTCAGGCTGGGCACAGCTTGCTCACACGGGAGGGCTCCTGCCTGCAGCCCGTGCTCCCTCCCTGGACTGCGCAGATTTGCTGATGTACACTTTGGATCGGGTAGACACGTGCTTGATTTTCTTGTTTCGTTCTAGCTCTAATGTCCTATCTGCCAAGGGAATGACGAATGATTATCCTCTAAAAAAAAAAAAAAAAAATCTATCCTCCCAAGCCCAAGTAATGCAGTTTTCTAAACAGGTTTTCCTGATGGGAGATTTGTTGTAATGAAGAGTCTTATGAAAAGTCTGTGTAGTTTGCAATGGTCCAGGAAGCCAGTGTATGATGAGGTGGTGGCTGTTAAACCAAAGCAATGCAGCTGATGGAAGGGCTGCCCAGCTCCTGTGTTGAGGGATGGTGTTTGGGCATCACTTGTCATCCTGTTGGGGAGCCTGGATCCTGCCTGCCTTGGCCCAGGCATCTTTCCTCCCACGGAATGCCCACGAGGCTCTCTGATCTCTGTCCCTGAAGGGCCCCACTCCCTGCAGCCACCCACGCGGCTCCCTGCTGGGCTGGCTCTGGCAGGAGGGCTCCCAGAGCAGGCACTCCAAGGATGCACGGCGCTTGGTGTCCAAACGGGGACATCCAACACAGCTCAGGGGAGCTGCACCGGGCAGCTCCAGCCTGTTCCGGGGACTCACGGCTGAAGCACGGCTCAAGTATGGTTTGATTCAATCACTTTGCTCTTCTCCGGGCCTGAGTGGGCCAAACTGTCTAAGGAGAGCTGGGTTTACAACATTTTTCAGCAAGGTGCTTTGTGCAGGTAGAAACATGACTCTTATCAAAATTTAAATTATTAAATGTCATCTAGTGTTTTTTAAAAAGAGAACAATTTCTGACAAACATTTGTGAAATTTTTATTGCTTTGAAAGCACAAAGAAACATCTGTCCTTTTGCAAAACCTTTTGATTTTTTTGTTTCCTTAAGAAAAGTGGAGTGACAGATTTATTTTTTTTTTTAAAGGTAAAAGATGAAAGAAGTTAGGACTTCAACTTTTATGTCTTTTCCAACAGCAATATTTCAATGCACTTTAAATTATTTTACACTTTAAACAGCTCTTGTAGTTAATTTAAACAGGTTTTTATGCCTCAGTTTTTCTCTCAAGTAAGGTTATTAGCAAAACAAACCTTCTTATAGGAAAAAAATAAAGATAAAGTAGAAAGTGGCTTCCCCAGTCACACACTCTCACATATTTTCCAGAATCATCTTCCCTATGTCACAGCATGAGTTGAGTGAAGATGAGGGCTGAAATCTTCATCTGACCCTATTTGCCCGCCTAAATTTTCCTGTACTCGAACACAATCATTTTCTCATTTTCATCTCCATTTCTTGTAAAGAAATGTAAGGTCAGAGAGGGGGTTTCTTGCTGCATCTCATTCACATGTTGAAAAGAAAAATAAAGTGGAAACAGGCAACAAAAAACCTGATTTTCCAGAAATATTTCAGGAGAGAAGTCCCACTTGTTCCACCAGGACAGTAGCACTCCTCACCTTGAGATCTCTCTCCCTCTCCCTCTCTCTCTCTCTTCATCTCTCCTTTCTCCTGGCTCCTCTAAATAAGCAATAAACACAGCTTTAGACCTGTCACTGTTTTCCACTGGTTGGCAACTTCCAGCGTTCTGAGGATTGCTTTTGTCTAATTGTTCTGGTGAGTGATTCAGCTGCAGCCTGCGAGTCGACAGCGATTCCTCGTGGCTGACGGGCGGCTTTGTGCTCATGTCACAACGTCTTTGGAAAATTGTTAGCTCGCACTGTGGTAATTCAATTTTGATGAATACCCTGTAACTTAATTTACTCTGTGGCAAAACGCAATTGTATAAACAAATTGGTTCTGTCCACACCCATCGTACCTTCACAGGGCATCATTTTAATATTAACCACTTTGGGCTATGATAGATTATGTTGTAGACGCTGAAGCAGGAATGTGTCTGTAAGCACAGTGCAGATGGGTTTAGTTTCACATTACAGCTTTTACAGAGGTCATTTACTGAATGTGAGAATAACAGACAAAAATAAAAGGAATTGCCATAATGTATCAGAAAAGGTGAGTTGTGATAGCAGCTGGGAGACCCTGGCAGGGACCAGGACGCTGCTGTGTGGGGCCTGCACACAATCAAACACAGCAACAGTCGGTGTTCCAAGGAGTGCAGAGCACGAATTCTACGGAAATAAATTTTAGTTCAGCAATTATATTAAAAATTTGTGGAATACTGGCTACCATTAGCATAGGAGATGTTGCAAAGTAATTAAAGAAAATGGGAATCTCCTTTCTGTGATATCAGGAGCAGCCTCCAGCCTGCTGTGCAGCTCATGCTGTGTCTGTATCATATGTTCAGGGCCCCACAACACCTTCTGGTGAGAGAAGTAGCTGGTCTTAAACTACTGCAGGAATCTGAAATACAATTAGGAGCTCTAAAACCTGGATAACTGTCTTAGATAAGGTTGATGCAGGCCTACCTATAGTCATTGACTTTGGGGTTGCATTGCTGTGAGGAGCACCATTTTAGTTTTTGGATAACAGAATATTGAAGTCAAAATCAATAGAGATTTGCTGTGTTGTGTTTGCTTTAAATGATGAAAGTGTTGTACGCAAACATAATCAAAATTGTAATATTTGAGCCTAATAAAAAAGGGAAGGCAACCTCAGGGATGTGCTAACAACAGCAAGGCAGTTCTGGTCTCTTTATTTCCTTCAGAGCCGCTCTGACAAATAGACTTCCATTTACACTATGGCTGCTTTGTACAGGCACAGCTTTGCCTGGGAAAAAGGGTGATGGAAGATGTTTTAAAAGAGATTAAAGAAACTGACACCCTTTGCACTGCTACAAAAATGCAGTGTGAAGCTGGCCAGACTTACTTTTTAAAAAATGCTGATAACCCTATTGATCAGAGTGGGATATATCAGGGGTCAGACCAGCCCAGTGTTATTTTCAGAATTGCCATTATCACCACCAGTTTCCATCCCATGCTCTCCAAATGTCCAGTTTGAACCCACATATGTTTCCAGGCACTCTCAAGATAAACATGTGGCGATACCTCCTTGCAGATTTTCCTTTAACAGATCAAGATGGTCTAAAGAAGGTATTTAGCATATGCTTCCCATTAGTCCCCTCTCTGACACAGAGAGGGGTCCGCTAAGTCTGCAGATAGTCCCTGCAGCCCAGGTGCTGGCACTGAAGGCTGGGTGCTATTTTAAAACCTCAGTAGCAATAATGCTGTATCTTGTGACACTTAAATGTGTCTAGAAGTCTAGTTCTTCCTTCTCACAAATCCCGTGTGCACACTGAGGTGCAGTGCATCGTGTTCAGCCCTTTGTGGCACGACGTGAGCAGGGGGTGCTGGGCACGGGGGGTAGAAGGGGCTGTGTTCCCAGCAGAGCTCCTGGTTGACAGGTGACCAGGGACAGCCCTCCAGGGAACCAGTCAGGCTCATTGAAATCCTATGTGTAGGCTTCAGCAAGTGGAAAAGACTAATGTGAGTGCAAAGAAATATTTGAGAAATTTTAGAGCTCCATTGTGATCTGGTGTTGGTCCCATCAGCAAGGATGTTCATTGTTTGCAGGGTCTGCCTGTGGATCTTTTTTTTTGAATATGTGGAGCTGTTATTAAAAGAGAAAGCTGGAAACGTAAAACCCGCTGGTCTCAACCATCTAATGGGTATGGATTTATCTAAGGGTGCTTCAGCCCAGCAGCAAGAAGCCATAGGAAGAGCATGTCGCTGGTTCTTCCCAATGCAATGACCTGATGAGGTTTCTGCTCTCTGATTGTAACGAGCTTTGGTTTTTAACAAGGAGGTTTTGTCAATGCTATCTTGGACAATTCAGGTTTCCCTAACACTTCTGAGAATACTTGTGGCTCATGGAGAACATGATCATAAAGACAAGAGCAAACTGCTTATTCACAAGCAGCTTCAAAACTCCTTTTGTGCCTTGAAGTAGTTCTGCAGGTCTAAGTGAGATTTTTAGCTGTAGACTGGCCTTCAGGAACTAGAACCATTCAACATTGTCACAGATTCGAAACCCTTACCTTGCCCTCCAAACACTCTGTATGGATCTGTCATTTCCCAGCAAGTCAAGCACGTGCCTGAACACTGTCCTGAGCATTCTGGATCCAACAATGTCCTCAAATGCTCTGCTGGCTTGGGCCTTGCTGTATGAACTTCAGTGTGTGCCTAAATATTTGCAGTACTGAGACTATAATCATTGTCCCATTTTACAAAGATTAACACAAAATGGAATCAAAATGTTCCCCCTTAATGTAGAGCAGATATCTTTCAACCACCATTTTGGAGTTTGATATTTTGAATTTTATTGTTCGTTGTGGGATTTACTCAGTCCTTCTCGGATCGGCTCTGAAATGTTATTTCCACTAAAGGTGGTCTCTGCATTAAGATGCAAGCTGCTTGAACAGTAGATTAACCATGGTGATTAATGATGATAATGGATGAATGCTTTTGTCACTAACAAAACTGCATGACCACATATAAGCCTTAAAAACTGAATTTAAAAAATAGCATTATTTAATCTGTTTCAAGAAGATTGTAAATGCCTTGAGATATTGATCCAGCCTGTGAGACTGCTTATAAGGGTACTCTCTGCCTGCTGTAGTGTGCTTAGATACAATCTAATAAGAGCTCATTGAATAATAAACAATGGTAGCCACCCAATCCTAAAAATTTAGATTGACGGAATTCCCTCCCCAGTGAAGAGGAAAAGGCTAGAGCTGCCCATAAGCCCATTACTGTCCACTCACCCATAAGCCAATAGAAGATCTTGGATTATTGGAACTCTTAGCTTTAAGAGAAATTGCTTTCCTAAATTTGACCTCCCACACTAAATATAAAATATGGACCATCTGTAATGAAGGGATTGCAGCCCAAATAGCTATCATCTCTCGGTGGCAAAGGTTAGAAGGTTGATGCACATTGGTTCCATGGGGATGGGGATGTTGGTGACCTTTTGGCATGAAAATGGTCACTTGGAGCTGTAATGTGAGAGAAAGGGGTCGGGTATTAGCCACTAAAGACTCTCTGATGCTGTGTCCTTGTTAAGCTTTTACAGAAAAAGCCATGGAGGTATTATGGGAAACAGCATCAAATCCCATCTACCAGATCTGAATATGATACAGAGAAAAAGTGAAACTGGATATATACCCCATTTAGGTAACATTTCTACACTTTTTAAAAGGACAAATGTCATCTGAGCTTATCCAGAGCAGTCATTGCAAAGAATCAGCAGGTAAAAAGAATAATCTTTTGTCACTCCTGGACTCAACTTTATATTTGACTTCTTGTGATGGGCCAAGTGTATAAGTCCCAAGATGCATTCCCTTTTCTTGTTTGCTTAAGGAATTAAATATTGCAGAAGGCAAAACAAAGATACAGTATGCGGTTAAATGGAATTGCCGCTGTCCATACCCTGTGTTTTAGTGTAATTCCTGTAAATGATTGTGAGGGGCTATAGAGGGAAACACACTGAACACAATGTTCCTTTTTGATCAGCAGCTTTTAACAAAGGAAGGATGTTGAACATCTGAAAGTAGGGAGTGTGGAGTTCACGGCAGGTCACCATTAAGGACAAGAACAAGGTAATGTAAGAGGCTGTGTGATTCCAGGTTGACAGGAGGATTTTAAAAGATCAAAAGTGTTTTATATATATGTTATAGAGGACCAGAAGTGCTTTCAGTCAACAGATGAAAATGCTAATGTTTAGAAATGATGAAAGCAAGACAAATGTGGTGGTGAATTCCAACTGAGTCATCAAAACAACAAGTATTCTTAGTCTGTGGTTTTTAAAAGATTATTGCAAATTGTCCATCAGTGCAGGTGTGGTAAAAATGGTTATTCTGCTGCTATATGAACAGCTCAGTGCATTTGTTATTTTGGGATGGCAGAGTTGACCGTGAGTTGTGACTTGCAGTATTTGTTCTTTTAGATCTAGATGTATTTGAATAAGTCTGTTAATTATTTAAGCTTTACATTGTGCTCTCTTCCTGTCAGTAACAGCAATAGAAATGTTTTTACTGTATAATTAAGGAGCTGAAGAGAAAAGAAAGAAACAATTAATAGCTGTTTCTGATAGAACCTTCATCAGTTTAGTGTGAAAAAGAAAAATGATGGAGTAATATTGCCACTAGCAATCCCTCAGTCAGGTGACTTTTTTGCTGGATCAATTCTGGTTGCTAAGCAACAAGCAAAAAGGCACTGTTATGTTTTGGTAAATCTTTTATTTTTGAATATTCTGTGCTGGAGTTTCAGATACTGTATCCCTTACTAATGCTCTTGATTCAAGACTCACGGCATCTTCTGAACCATAAAAGCCCATCTTTTCTTATTTAAAAGGGATGATGTTATTTAGTTTTCCGAACAACTTTTGTGGCTAACACACACTTGAAAATGCAAAACTGAGCCAGTGATTAGAGAATTTGTTAAAGAAAACCACAGAAAAATCATTACAACAACTTTGACATTTTTGGTTAATGATATCTACATTAATGAGTTAATTGCCAATGCATCACATTTTATGCCACTATCAAATATTAATGTTATCAATGTTATAATAATAGCATTTATTGATATAATTGAAGCTTGCTTTCCAATAGGTGTCACCATGAATAATACCATTGCAGTATTAAAATCAATAATAAGAATATTAGGAGGGCATTATAAAATGTCAATACAATGAAAACCACTTAAATAAATGCTTGATATAAAACAAACTGACTAAATATGCTAAGTTATAATTCAAAAGAAAAATTCACAACCCTGTGTATAACAGTTTGGACATTGCAACTTTACCCTTCTTAAAAGCAGCAGACTGAAACTAATAAGCAAAAAAAGTTATGAAGAGAAGAAAATCATTGTGCATTCAGTGAGAAAATATTCAGAGTATATGATACATCCGAGGAAAGTATAAATAATGCAAGTGGTTTGATGTTACATTTAAGGTAAAGCCTTTGTGTTGCAAGTGTCCAAAATCCGCTTGCAGATATGGGTGCCTGTCTTCCTGCAGGGTCAGTTCAAGCCAGCACACAGCTGAGGCTTGGAAGGATGCGTGCACTGTGCATAAAGAAATCAGCTGCCCAGCCCCAGAAGAGGAATGGAAAGACGAAATTCCAATTTTCCAACATGAAATATCTTGTCAATCTGTGGCCACTGCTGTTCTGTTTCAACAGTGGCAAACTGGCACTAAGCTGAGGGTCTGAGGGTAAATTCTCCATGCCTTGCAGCACCTGACAGTGATGCAAAAAAAAGAAAGGTCACAAGCAGGCTTAGAAAATATAGCACCTGAATATAGCCAGTGCTGTTTGTGTGGAATAGCAAGCAGGACAAACATTTCGGGGAAAAAAGGCACAACTAAGGTGCTTAATTGCCATCCAGTGGAGAGAGGAAAACACCTCTGGAGTCTGGGCTGCCTTTGGCATTTATCCTGGCAGCCACAAAGAGTGAGGTGGGCAGCTGCCCGGTGTGGGGGCATTTGTCCCTCTGCTGAGGCTCTTCTCTGTCACGTCCGTGCCCAGAAGCAAGGAGGAGGATTGCCTCTCTTCCAGCTGTGTGGTTGCATTGAGGAGAGGAGGGCTGGGAAAAGCAACATGCAGGGACTGCAAGGACGGCCCATCCCAAGAAACACTGATCCTCCAAGACACGCTTTGCCCCTTGGAAGTAGTAATTTAGCACAGAAAAGCAATTTTGGATTTCTTTGTGTCCCACGTGGCGTGGGTAGGAGGCAGCAGGGTGTGCACCCAGGTGTGAGCCCCTCTTGCCTCGGCTGGAGCTGGGCAGAGCCTGCAGTGGCCCTTCCAGGGCACTGCAGCACTAGTTATAATTAAACTGATGGGGGCCAATGATACTTCAGAGAAACATCCAGGTTATTAACTCTGGCTGAATTGCCATTTTTGTCTGCACATGGTAATGATCTCCATTCTGTACCATGCAGGGTGTGCTGCTGGAAAGGCAATGCTTTTGAAATCTTATCTGGGAACACCATAAATCAAAATTGCTAATCTGAAAGCTTTTTATTACCAGTGTTGTCTTCAGCTATAGCTGCCAAAAAAGTTTTAAGACAGCTCAGATTTATTTGGCCAAAACCATTTGACATTTACTTCATTACTCAGTGGACTGCATTCCCTTTAAATAAATTTTCCAGTGATCTGGACTTTCACCATGAAAATCTGTACAGTGAACTCCTAGTTTATTATGCCTACTTGAAAAGGGTAATTTAATAAGGCATCAGTACAAATACTTAATTGTGCAATGGCTATTGACAATGCCTTTAAACAGTTGCATATTTGCCAGATTTAGCTAATGGAAGTAGAATTGCCACTTAATGTCTCAGTTTGCACGGGCTGAAAATAAATTGTATCTGACATTCCTTTGGCTTTTAAAGGACATATTTGGATATTTACAGTCAGATTGATCTTTTGTTGCATTTATGTTTCTTGTGTGAAAAAGTATGAAGCAATTTAGATGGAGATACTTATTTACATTTAAAGTATTTGTAACAGCTTCACACAGTCTGATGTTTCACAGACTTGAGATACTGATATCAGGGAGAGTTGACTGAAAAATAGCTTGACAAAATCTATTTTTTCCAAAATGTGTGGATTTGTCAAAGGTGAAATAATTTGCTGTAACTGGCTACCTTTAATGACATTTCCATTTATAAGAAGTATTGAAAAATAAATTACAAATAGTTCATATAGAATTTTGCATCATTTCCTAAAAGTTTGGCTTCATTATGTTTTCTTTTGAAATTTAATATAACAAAATTAAGTCAAAGAAAAATTCTAAAAGCAAAATATTTGCACTTTGAACATAGGAAAACAAAATACTCTGATTGGCATAAGCAGATCTTGTTCTTAAGTTTTTGGCTAAAAAAACTTTTACAGTGTTTCATTCTGATTTAGGATGCAAATGAGGTCTGCAATACTGAAAATGGAAAAAAAAATCATATTGAGTTCTAGTGCAGATACATTTAGCTCATTTTGTATTCTCTGTTAGAAGTATAATTACTTATCTCTGTACTTCCCCTTTCCTCAAACCTCATTTAAGAAGCAAAAATTTTTTTAATGAAGCAACTTATCATCACATTAAGAGGCTCAGGAGCAATTGAATTATGAGTATTGTAATACTGCAATTTTTTCAATTGTAATGAATGTCCTGTCAAGTGTGAATCTATTTTGATAAAACAATTTTTTTACATTTAAAAGTTTCTGTAAGGGTTAAGGATTGTCTGATTGATATACAAAATGTTCCTACTTGGAATTTCTAAATTGTAAAGACATAGCAAGAAAACATGTAAACAGCTGAGGGGTGGCTACTGACTTGCAATGACTTGAAATCAGCCTTTGAAATCTATATTTTCCAGAATCCAGGGAAATTCAGCCCAACTTTTTTGCCTAGACAAATTGCATCACACATAAACAATACATAGTGATAAATGCCCTTATTTTTAGTTCTAAATGCTCAGTCAGAGACTTACGAACAGGCATAAACACAGGAATTCATTACACTAGGCTTTCTCCCCTGCTTGGAAATGGTCTCCTGAAGGCTCCCAGTTCTGAACCTGGAGAAAGGCTGAAGGTAAATGGTGGCAGAAGTTCTGTTAAGTGTGCAGGGCTGGAGCCGTTAAGTGCTCTTAAGGGAATAATTAAACTTCAAATTAAACATGGGAATTGTATGAATAGTCAGTGTATGAAATGTATTCTAATGCTGTAGTGATTTGTTTGAATAACTCAGTGACAGATATAAAACTGCAGGTCCTTTGGCTACGAAAGTATTAATTTTAGACAAAATAGTAAGGAGCACCTAGATTAAAATATATGTATTAATCAGATGAGGATGAACCTCTGAGATTGATGCTGTGTGCTTTGTACCATCCAGTCTTTTTCATTGCCCATACTTAAGCTTAAATTAGAAGGCTGCATTAATTTGCTTTGTAAATTAGTAGTTCACTTCCATTAAAGGAGCCCTTCTGCAGCCCTTCCAGCTGCTGACCACATCTTTTGTGTTCCATCTGCACCATCAGCCTGTGTCAGTGAGCCAAGAAACATGGCCCCCTGGTTTGGGTGCTGGAACTCAACCTGGACGTGTCACGACTCTGGAATAACAGGGCTGGGTGAAAGGGTCAGAGGAGGATCAAGCACAGTGACAGAAGGGACCACAACAATTGGTAAAGCTTCCTCTGCTCCTGCTGTCGCTATAATTCCCCAAGAAGATGCTCCATCACTCTTGGACACTTAAGTATTGCTGGACAAGGTGCCACTTCTTATGATGTGACTCAGCAACACTGCTGACCAATTTTGGGGTTACTTTTTTTCAGTTCAAGGATAGATTGTTGTTACAACCTGCTACAAGTCTACCCTGTTTAAAACCTCAGGCAATTGTTCTTGAGGCATTTAAGGGTGAGAGAGGTTTTTGCCTGTAGTTTTGGTGGGTTAATTTTGTTCATGCATATGTTCTGATGGAAATAATCATTGGGATAGAGAAACAGTAGTAGGAAGATTCATACCTATTCTCAGCTTTCAAAGCTTCTTTCGTGGCATAGAGAGGAACTGACTTTCCATTTCATAAAAGGATTTCCTTTTGTACCTCCTCTTGCTTGGGCAGCAACGTTCAAGCTCTGTGAATTCAGCCAGCTCACTACTCTTTTGAGTCTAAAAGAGTGGTTAAGAATTGCTGTAGTTTCCCTCCCGTAGCACTATTATCCCTAACTGATTTTATTTGTCTTCTTCAGAATGCTTGGTTGGTTGCACGTCAGTTGAATTCTCCCTGAGAAGAGCTTTGTATTTCTGGGCATTCCTGTGGGCCCATACTGCATTGTACTGTCTCTTTCTGCACACTTCACAGTGATCACAAAGACACATCAGAGAGAAAATCCATTGTCTTTTGTGATTGGTCTGTGCTGGACCATTCCTTAATTCCATGTGGTTTTGAAATGCAGACACTATACACTGATATAGAATTATGCTTGGTTTAGAAAAAACCCAGATCTTTCCTCTGGAGAAGACCACTGCCTGCAGTGTTATAGTCATGCCCTAATGCACGGAGAGGGGCAGAGCACAACACGATAGTGCCAAGTTATGGAAGCAGGACAAAGGAGGAAGCCATAGAGAAAGTAGATGATGAGCCTGGAGTCCAGCAGGATTTCTCTCTCTGTACTCAGTGGTATAGGGACAGCTCAGCCCCAGTGATGCAATGGCACAAGCTGCCACCTACGCTGCAGGGTCTCATATTTGGAGTTTGCTCTCCGTTGATTTAGATTTGCCAAAGTTCATTATTTCAACATTAAGCAGCACTGGAAAATTCCACTCACTGCTGGAGAGAGAATTGCAGCTAAAAAGAGTGAATAAAAAGCTACTGTTTATGGATTGTCTATGAAAAAGTGCACAGAGCGTCTCCTGTGTAGGAACATCTATTTGTGTTTGTGTGTACATTCATTCTTTGGTGGTTTTTTCAGCAGTGAGCAGACACCCCAAATTCTCACACATATCCCTGATTCTGTTGAATAGCTGTTGCCAGATCATTGGGAAAGTTTTTCTGTTGAAATATGGGGCACAGGATCTATGTAAGGGAAAACTATTTCATGCTTCTGCAGAGTACAAATCTGTAACCAAACTTTCATTAAAAAGCCTGTAAATGTCCACAGGGAAGATAACAATTTTCTCCTCTTGCCACTGTTTTGTTAAAAAAAAAAAAAAAAAAAAAAAAACCCCAAAAACTAATAATAGAGAAAAAAAAACTTACAACAAGGAGTAATAAAAAGGTAATCCATAGTCTGGGGTCTTGTGTAAATGCAGTAAACATGAAGAATTTATTAAGTTTTTCTTATTCCAGGTGGAGATTGTTAAAGACATGCTTACTTCTCCTGAACTGTTCAAAATTAACTTTCTTGGAGTACAAAGTTTCCCTAAATGTCTTAAAATCAACCTCAAGCTGGATGGTCTGGAAAAGCGATAACTGAAGCAACACAAGCACAGTGAAAATTAGGGGAAAATCAGTATGGGGGGGCAGCTCTGTCCCTGGCAGGCACCAGGAAGGGCAGGCTGGTGCCCTCCCAGAGGCATTGACACCCCCAAAGAAGGGAAGGGGCTCAGCTGCATTGGGGAAAACCGAACCAATACCTGGGAAATAGTCCTCAGAAAGAAAAGAAGAACATGTGGAGAGGATCCAGCCAGGGGCACAAAGGAGCTGGAGCAGCAATGCTCTGGGCTTGGTTCAGTTCAGGTGTTTTCTGCCTCTTCACTGGCGCTGCTTTGTGAGTCAGGTCCAGTTCCCTGCACTCACCCTGCCAAACCCACCTCACCCACACCCTCAAAACACCCTCCCACCTCCTCCAAAACAGGGACAGGTAACCTCTGCTGGGTGCTGGGACTTGGCTGCGTGGTGCATTCAACACCTCATCCCTACTGCCTGTGCGCCCTGTTAAGATTACTGGCTGCTTGAGACAGATTTTGCTGTTTGTTTTTACAGGCTGTAAAAATAGGGTCTAATTTTAGGGTCTCCACATAATGGCTATCATTATGCACTCCAATGTAAGTCCAATTCCTCATAATTAATTAAAACTACTCAGGTAGTAAGGTCAAGGCAAAAAAACTCTTCCTGTTGGTTTGAAGCACTTTTTCCATTTACTTATAAATATTCTAACTGATGCTGAATTGTTGTGGCCAAGAGCTCTTTCTATCTGGCGTTTTAGATCACAGCAATTTCACAAGGAGAGGACCTGATTCTGAAAATTTTCATAATTTCTGCAGTCTCAGTTAATCAAAGTCTTCCTATGGAAGGCTCATAGCCTCACCATGCAAATGCATGTCCTTCTCTCTTCTCATCACGTTCAGTGAAACCTGTTATTCTGATTTTACTACTAATAAAACTTCCATTAGGCTGCCTACTATAGTTGAGATAAATTCTAATCTTTTTTAAAATCTTATCTTTTATGGAGGAAATCAGAAGAAAAACATTTGAAAGCTCATTTACATATTTCTAAGCAACCAAAAACCTGAAAAATTGTCACTTGTTTCAAAACAGAATGTGAGATATAAATATATAAATTATATATGATAACTGAGATATAAATAATCTTCATTTCCACACAATTATAAAATTTTGCACTTAATGAGATTTCTAGATGTAAGAACCCCTCAACTACAGGTCAGTGGCAAGAACTGGGTTTTTTTCTGCAGGCAAAGTTAAGATCCTTCTCATAATGTTTTTAAGGCAAACCGTTAAGGTGCAGTAGATATGCTATGAAAAACTACCCAGGATACCAATATGTAACACCAGGGTGAATCCTCTTTCTTTTTAAATCCTCCACAAAGTCTTATAAGTGCATACTCTGCTCATGACTCATTGTTAAGAGTCTAAACCACATGAAGGCTTACCAACTTCAAATGAAAGTGTATTTCAGACATGAACAAAGGACAATGGCTGCTTTGGATTGCACACATCTGATCTCACAGCAAAATACCTAGGCCTACTCCCTATATGTTATCTATTTAATTATTTTTATTATTGATAGTATTACATGTGCTAAGAGATGTTGCTGAGTTCACAGGTTACCCTGGTAACAAAAATGAGTATGCACATTTTTCTGCATCTGACAAAGCTGAGTTTGTCGCTCAGCCTCAGACACTCCTCTCTTGTTCCTACCTGTAGCACAGAAAATGGATATATGTCTGGATGAGGTAAAGGTGCTCAACGTTGCAGCCACACAGGCACAGTTCAGCAAAATCAATGGAAGCATTTCCATGAGGCTCAGTAGGTTTTGAATTGAGTTTGTTCTGTGCACCATAAATGACAGCTGTAACTCTGTGTGGTGTGGATCTGTCAGTGCACCACTGCAGGAGGATGTGGTAGGAAGAGGTCAGGGTCATGGAAGTATACAAGAATATAGTTACTGTACATAAAAGAGAGTTCTAAGTTCACCCTGCACCCAATGTGCTGCAGAGGAGGCACTGATCGCTTAGAAGATTCCCCTATTTGTCACACAAATTTAGTGGCAGAATTCACTTCTCAGTTACAGACAGATTGCTGAAAAAGAAATTGCTACTCAAAGCCAATTTCTGACCTCACTTGCCAGATTATAAATGCAGAGTGAACTCTCTGATTTTCGTGAAGTCATCTATGCTTGGAACAGTGTAAATGAGAGAGAATTGGGAACTATCACAAAAATTCAACACTTGGGATACTTTGTGAGATAATGCATCAGGGCATTAAAACGTGAGTGGATACATTCATATTTTATCCTAAGAAAAGTCTACCTTTGATCTATTTTAAGATTATTTGTAGTGTTATGTCTTCATTGTAGATTCCAGGGTTGATGATAATGGCATTAACACTGCAGCCCCTTC
Source organism: Atrichornis clamosus (assembly GCA_013400975.1). Classification (NCBI taxonomy): domain Eukaryota; kingdom Metazoa; phylum Chordata; class Aves; order Passeriformes; family Menuridae; genus Atrichornis; species Atrichornis clamosus. The sequence goes on along the minus strand of WBMZ01003425.1, from coordinate 94,797 downwards.
TGATGCAGTGTCAGTTATGCTCTTCACTTTCATGGAGTAACACTTTGAAATTTCAAAATACTTGAAGATACTGTAACAGCCAGTGCTGCCAATATAGCATGGAACTGCTACTTCACAATTCAAGTAGTCAGCTATTGACTCGTGGCAATCTATATCTGCATTAAAATGGTGAGTTTTGGATTAATGTGGAGCTGAAAGCCCAACTGAGGCTCTTTGCTGCCAGCCTGTCTCTGTAATTGCAGCATGGATTTCACCAACCACAAAGGGCAAAATGAATGTGATCATCCCCAGCAGTCGATAGCACATTGATTTTTTTCACTCTACGATTCGCACAAATATTGAAGCTCATTTTTTAAGCAAGGAGGATTATTAATCTACATTTCTTTAAAAATAAGTCCATTTTGAAGCATGGTACCTTGCAGGGCTTATTTAATGTGCAATATGTTAATCGGATAAACAAAATATTATTTTTTTCTTTTTAACCAAAAATTGGCATTCTCGGCAGGCTGTGAAACCTCATCCTCACCGTTGTGCTGTCATGTGTTGTATTGTTTGGTTAAGAGATTAAAGAAGGAAATGTTGGCGGGGCTCGTTCTGGTCAATGGTCGGCATTTTCTTAGTTTGGTTTCATTTTCACTAACCCCCGAGGTTGTAAACAGACTGTGTACAACATCACCTGTGGTTCCTAAGACAAAACAATGATTCAAGACCATTCCTACCCTAAATGGATGCAGTTAATCTGTGGTATAACAAATATACTTTAAGTCAGGGAAAATAGAATGTTCCTGCCAAGTAGCAGTAATGTTTCTGAGAACTGCAACGTTTCTTTTCGTCATTGGCACCACCTTTTTCTGGAATTATGTCTTCAACTGTGTGGCTGTGAGAAAGCCTCACTGCTGAGGACTAGATTTACTTCTCTTCCCTCGGTGTGTACTGTACACAAATGGACAGTGGTTGCTAAAATGTTCCAGCTGTGAAATGGGCTGCTGACCTGCATGAACAACATGTGTTCATTCAGTCCTTGATAAGCTGGAGTCCCTTGCATGTGAATGTAATATGAGCCATATACTGGCTACAGGTTGACTTGTTTGACTGTAGACTTTCCTGGTTCTGGTTTTACCTACCTAGTTTTGCAGGTCAGAATGCCACAAATTTCTTCAAGTCTGCATTTCCACACCACTTGAGTCAGTTGCTGGGCCAACTCTGTGCTGGATTTGGTCTATTTGTTGAAACTTTTCTCAAGGGAAGGACAACTCATGATAAGAAACATTCCAGGAGTGGCTTTAATGAAAAAGTAGCAAACGAGCACAAATTAGATTACCTTTATAAATGTCTAAGGTCAATCAGGGCTCTCCTGTTCCTTCCTTCATCCCAAGGCAATATTAATGAATGCAAAACTCCTCTTTGCTGAGGGGCAGCCTTGAATATCAAGTCTTTCTTTGGATGGATTTAATTCAAACCCCTGGTAAACCTTGAAACAAATGCAGGGTGGTAAAATACAATGAGAAGAAAAAAAAGACACATGATTTACCATTTGCTTTGGTCTTTTCAGAGGCACCTCATCAGAGACTCCGAGAAACAAACCCTTATTCAAGACAGTGTTCTTATTTCCCTCCATGTTCCCAGTTAAGTTGATGAGGTGCCTTTCATGAGTCAGAAATGCTCTTTTAGGCAAATGTGACAGAATAAGACACATTTCAAGCTGATCAGGCTCCTCAATGTCATCAACTCTGCTTCTGGTTTTAACTGTTTGTCCCAGTAAATCCTCAAAGTAGAGCAGTTGCTGTGTGTCATTAGCTGTGTGTTTGCTTTCCTCAGGCTGTTTAGCTACTTTCTCTGCAGCTTTTATTGCACTTAGCAGTACAATAACATCTCAAAATGCCCTATCTTCAATTCCAGAGAATGGTCAAATGAACAAACATTAGTCACACAAAAAGATAATTCCCTGAAATAAAATACCTCTCGTACTATGATCTGAAGACGCTCAAACTTCCATTTCCTTTCCTTCCCTAAATGTAAGAACAGCCTCAAATATGAAACATTTAAGGCACGAACTGTGCTTGCTGCTTTTAGTGTGCCAAATAATGGGACTGCAGTTCTCAGCTCAAAGCCTTGCAACAAACCCTGCTGCTGCAAGGGCAGTGCCAGACCGAGTAGGTGGTGACTGGTTGAGTTGTTCTGAGAATCTTCTGTTCTTTCTTTCATGATAGTCACCCGCCACAGAGGATGAATTGTGATGAAAGATAGCAAGTCATGCAGAGCCTTCCAGGCGTGATAAATAATGTAGCATAGCAGGTGTATATAAAACAATCTCTTAACTGATTATATTCTGAGGTCATTACTTGATTACTTGTGAAATCCCTTGGCTGAACTTTATCCACTATTCTGGTCATTTGGAAGTAGAAGGAAGATTTCCAGAGGTACTCAAGCAGAGGTATTGTGACCTTCCCCAAAGGCTCTCTTCCATCTCCTATTTACGCCCTTTTATTTCCAGCTGGTTTTTATCTAACTTCCCACTGTCCTGCACACATCCTCCTGCTTCCGCTCAAAGTGGGGATTTCAGGTGACATAAAATCACTTCAGTGGACTGATTCCGACTGACCAACAGAAAAGATGGCCTAAGAGCATAATTTGGGAAGGCACAGAATTAAAACAATGTGTCTGCAACACAGCAAAACGTCTCACATGTGCATTTTTATCTATTCATAAAATGAACAGGAGAGTTCCCCAATGTGCAGGAGCTCTGCTCTTGCGTGGTCAGAGTCCTTCTGAACAGTGTGGTCAGCTTTTGCAATGTCTGTCTGTGACACTGATGACAAGGTCGAGAATAACTTCATGTGTTTCCAGAACCATTTCTGCTGCATGACTACGTAACTTCTGATCAGTGACCTTTGCTTTTGCCCTTTTATCAGGTCTTTGATGATTGACAGACTTATCACAGGGAAAGAGGGGATATTTTTAAAGGGAAAAGTTATCCTTATTTCCAGCAGATTTTACCAATAAGATCATGGGCATAAATCTCGTTTGAAATAGTTAGTACTCACAAAAGAGAATCATGCCCCACTGGGTGGTAAAGAGCACTTGTCTATATTTTCAGGAATGTTTTAGTCCCCTGATTAATGAAATAGATACAAATTCATTACGTTAGCGTGTACTTCCCAAATATAATTCAAACTGAAATAATTCCATCTGTTTTCTATTGTTTCAGAGTATGTGCAGTCACTGTCATGCTGAGTTTGTTTATGCCTTCTGGTTTTGTTTCCATCTGAGTCTCTGCATACTTGAATGTAATAGTAAAGCTTTTAAGAAAGACAGGATGGTCTTGGGGTTAGAGCACAGTAATAGGATTCTGGAGACCTCAGGTCTCAGTGTGACGCTGCCACAGCCTTTCTCTGTGATCTTAGGCAGATTACTTGGTCTTTGACTGATTCTCCTCCTCTGTAAAAGGCACATTAGGATATTAAGCTCTTGGAGAGTCGTGTATCAAAAATATATTTTAAAAAAATAGAAAAGTACAAAGAAATAGATTTTGTAAGGGCAAAAAACCAACACCACTGTCCTGAAGCCGTGAGGAGAAGACTGTCAAATTCTTTTCCAGAGCAGTGCTGCATCATAAGCTCTCAATTAAAATTGTAATGGGAGCAAAGAATACCTGCATTTTGCAGTGCTGGATAGCTAATGAGCTGTGCAGAAAAAACAGCCCAAGAACAGTTACAGAAGTGTGCTCTGTGCAGTCTCATTTGCTCTTAGACATATCTGCTCTGCTTTAACTAAGCATTGAGAAGGCTGTCATCAGTTACCATACTGAGATTATCAGTGTGCAGCTTAATATAAGTTTATATATAATATAAACTTTATATGAACAAGGTCCAAAGATTTTTGTAAACAGAACATCATTGAAAGCACCTCCCAATTCCTTTGCAAGGGAATAAATATGTTTTCTTCATGGTTAGAGAATCTTCTTTACTTAGTTATTGATTAGCTGAGTCAAGCAAACTTGTTAACCTCACCTAATGCATTTTCACCCTTCATTTGCTCCAGCCATAGTTTAAAATTTGTACTTAAATGAAAGGACTCTTGGTTCTTCTACCAGTGACTCCATAGTCTGCAGCTCCGGGTGGCATTCACCCCTGTTCCACAGCTCTGTTAAAAACCACCTTAGATATTTCTGTGGAGACAGAAATGTCAGAAGAAGAGGATGGATTTTCCCTGCTCCCTTTTCTGAGAGAGCAGAGAAGGAAGAACTCATTGCTTTGACACTGCCTGTTGCAAGAATGATGGTCCCAGCTTTTAACATTGCTGAATGCTCCTGTGTAGAGCTCCATGGGGCCCACAGAAAGAGATGTGAGGCCTGACCTCAACCCACTGCAAAATTGGCACCTGATTGATGCCATCCTTTGACAGGCCCAGGAAGAGGCAGGAGCGAGCACACCCCTGGTTATTGAGGAACCTGTGTGGGGAGCCAGGGGGACCTGCACTGCTGAGTTGCTACTCCACATGAAGAATTGGCTAACTTGAGTAAGGCTTGAGAGGAATGTAAAAGGTATCCAGATATCAACATAAAAGGTGCCATTGCTAAAGCATTCAGGAATAAAAGACAAATGGTAATAGGTCATTCAGGAATCAGAATCATAATGACAGAAAGAGAGCTGGGAATGAAAGAAAGGGCAGGTAAATGTCAACACTTAAGGAACAGAGATCATGAACTCTCTCAGATGGAAGAAAGTGCTCAGAATATTCAGCAAAAGCAAGTTAAACTGTAAAATAAATTTCTTATCTTTAGTCTGACTTCCTGGACAGCAATGTTTTCCAAGGTATTGTGACCGACAGAAGGAAAGGGAAAATCCAACAGAGATGAGAGGTCCACCAAACACATGGAGTAAGAGATTGCCATACACAGCCACAGGTACTTCTCTAAGGTGTTGATGGCAGAGTATGTTGTGTCTCCTGAAAGGGAGGCGATGATCCATCTCACACCAAAGGAGAAAGGGAAGAATGAAAGTAAGAGAGAAAAGTAAACAGGCATGGAAAGTGAAATGTAAAGCACATGGATGTAAAGAAGCTATTGCCCTTGCCTTTTGGTGAAACAGCTCTCCCTCTTTTGGAGTCTATAGATAGAGGTGAACAAATATCAATCAGCCGTGAATCTCGCCTATGAGCACGTGTCTGGTGCAATATTGTTGAAGAACAAGTTGCCCACAGGAAGCTGGCACTCATCCAGTGTTAACGTTTTGCATTTTTTTCTTAAGTATTGTTGAAGGTGACCAAGAGATTTCAGGACTGACATCAGGATGTGGAACTTCATGGGTTGGCACTAACCTAGATCAGCAAAGTGTAGAAGTCAATTGCTTCCACAACAGTTTGACGGCTTATGTGAAATAAATAGTGTCTGAATGCAGCTTCTCATGCACATAAATCACTGTATTTTTTGCATTGGTTGTTGAAGGTGTTGGCATTAGACCAGTGGTGGGTGCTGATGCACCAGGTGAGCCAAGCTGGTAACTTCAGCAGCAGCACACCTTCTGAAAACTGAGGCTCTCTAGAGTCCATGTGAACTGCCCCCACACTAACACATAACCTTTTTTTTCTGTCAATAAAGAGGACTGTTCCGAAGATTCTTAATAGAATACATTTGAAGTACATTAATTTTAAAAAGAATTTAAAAATCCATAATGTTCACTTCAAATATGCAGTATTTGACAGATAACAAATCACATTACCTCAGCTCTGAGGCTGTCCATCAGACACATTTGATATGGAAGTGGTTGGTTTGAATTGGCTTGAGAAATTAGAGGTACAAACTTCATAGCAAATGATGGGGCAGCGTTATTTGCTCTGTTTCTGTTTGTCAGCTATCAATGAACAGTCCTGTTTTGACAAGTGTGCCTGTTATTTTAGTCCACAAGTTGATCTTTTTAACTAAACATTGAGTATTCATTGTTTTGTAACTTATTAACTGTGTCTCTTTGGTCAGCTCTGACATAAAATATCCTTTTTGATCTCTGGTCAGTTATCTCAAAATATCCAGCTGAAAGGCATGGTGGGAGAGTGGTATTCAAGATGGGTACACAAATACACTTATTTTGAAATTCAAACCAAATGCACCCACATGATTATCAAAAATTATTTCCCTGAACATAGAAAGAAAATGTCCCTTGAGCAATTCAGATTACACGCATGATAAAATGCATGATGCAGCCAAAATTAACTTCTTTCTTAATTTGAACAACTGTTGTCAAACTACTTTTTCTTGTAGCAATTGCCCATCTCCGTCCAGAGCCTTGCAAACCACAATAATAAAAAAAATAACCATTGCCCCAGCTGGAGAGATGACCAAATGCTTCTTACCTTTCTGGCAAACTATTTGGCACTATTTTTCCTCTCCCACAGTGGCATTGCCTTGTCATAGGTGAAATTTTTTAGCATTTCAAAAGCCTGTTGTTGATCTTCATAGAGAGATTATAGATCTCTGCAATATTTCTCCTTCATTATTTGTAATTTACATCTTTCTCTACAGTCTAAACACTGTAACAGTCCCTCTCTCAGTTTTTGTCTTGCTGTTACTTTATACCATTCCTTTCGGGCTTCCTGGTAAAATTACTGTGATTTGACTCAGATTTTTAATTACTATAAAAGCTATGTGGCATGGATGAGTCTCTTCTAAGAGTAAAGTTCAAACGTTTGGGCACACACCTGCTCAGAACTCTGATCAGAACTCTGCTGCCAGATTACATCTGAGATGAATTATTTCGTGACTGTGACCAGGACAGAGAATGGTCTCACTCTTTGCATCCCTCTGTCCTGGGGAGGCACACTGAGGTGGTGGTCAGGATGGATTTGGCTCTTGGCTGGGATGAACAGGACGTGCTGCAGGGAGCAGGTGTGTGTGGAGGAGCACAGCCTTCACCAGGTCCCCTGGAACTCCTGCCTCAGGCTTAGTCTGAGCTGGCCTGCAGCTCCAAAATCTGCATTTGAAAGTTTGCCTTTCCAAATAGGTCATTTTCAAGGCAGAGTAGCTTTGGAATACTTTTGAATTGGTTTTGCATCTTTTAATCTTATATTGTTAATCCTTAAGTAATAAATAGAATTGCTCTGGTTGGAAGAGCATCCCAAGCAGCTGTATGGTATTTCTGAGGCTTCCTTCTGCCCAGAGAGGGCTTCAGGGTTAATTTATATCCATTTAGCTAACTGGTGTAATTTGTGTGCTTGTTCTCTTTTATGTCAGACTAAGACTGATTATGCAAATTTAGTTCATGCTTGTAAATTCATCAACACAAATTAAACCAATGTATGAATACTCTCATGCAAAAGTTGCTCCAATTTAATTAAATCAGTATCAAACAACACTCTCCGTGTCTTTGTGTATAGGCCAGGCCTTAAAGGCTTTAGGTCACACAACAAAAAGTGAACAAGCCACCTGCTGCAGCCTTAAATTCTGTGGGACAAGGCCCCTCTTTTGCAAAGTGAATTTTACAGTGCCAGGCACAGCAGGAGACTGCTCTTCACACACTACGTCTCTGCAAATCCTATACAGCAATGCAAACATTCATTTTATAAGTACATAGAAACTGTGCTGATTATTATGGCAGTTACACAGCATCCTTATTAGGTTTCTTGGTTTAGGGGGTCTTGTTGCCTTTGCTGTAAAGAAAATCAGATTCAGACAGCGGAACTGATTTCTAAAATCATCCATGAATAAATTCACGCCTGGGCTAAAAGCCAAACTGAGCCAGCAGATGCATGTGAATGCAGCTCCCATTTTCCTAAGCAGAAGAATCTGTGTTCATTGAAGAATAGAATTTTTCTATTCCAGAAGCCTGGCAGAAGGTTTAAGGGCAATGAAGAAAATAGTATTTATAAAAGCAGGCATCACTGGAAATAAGAGTGCTCACACTGCTGTGATTTCAAAAGTTGATCCTGAATACTTATCAGCAGGTGAAGCACAGAGTGCTTAAATTCTCACCATCAAAGAAGAGTTCTAGCAGAATTTCGTAGTGAATTAGGAAGAGAGATAAAGCAGCTTAGGGGATCACACTCTTTTCCGTATTCTAATGAACTTCTTTGTTGATGATGAGAAGTTACTTTTCCCATGTTGCCTCCTGTTGTCACAGATCAAGCGGTGCTCCCACAAGGTTTCATCCAAACAGAATAATTGGTACAATTTTTTTAGGTATTTTATTGTTCTATTATTTAATGCATCCCTCTTTTTCCTCTGTCCCTTCTCTTTTGTCGAAGATAGAGAATTGGAGGACTTCAACCCTAAGGGAGTTAGAAATAAGAAAGCACACAGAAAGATTCCCCATACAAATTCATTTTAAGAATCTCACATTCTTTCAACACAGCTCATTATTTTTTTACGGCACTCCTTCCTTCTCAATGTTAACAGTACTGAAAGTTAGAAGGTACTTGCAACCTCCACCCACTCTGTTGGTGGAAGGAGGCAACTTTTACTTGAGAAGAAAAAGGTTGCATACAGTACCCAGGTGTCCCACTTCTTCCTAATACTTGACCATGGCTGCAAAACTAAATCCACACTGTAGTAGTAGCAGCCTTGTGAACAAAAACCAAAATGCTTTTTAGTGTACTGCTCACAGTGTTTAATGGTTTCTTGTCTTTTTTTAAAAACATAATGGTTCTTCCAAAATTAACGACAGCTAACCAAGAAAGGCTTAAGCAAACAACCCTTTCTGAAGTAAGGAATGCCCTGAGAGCCCTACAGTGAGGGCAGAACTCATATTGCAAATTATCCTTTGATATATTGCTAGATATGGCAAGATGCCGTATATTAATTCCATTTTAATTAATGCAGTTATATTGTGTGACATCTACTGAAATATATATAATCACTTCATAATAAATTGCCAGGTGATTTATGTCACCATTTAGCTCTTCTAAACGTCTATTTGGTTGCCAAACTCCCAGGCTGGATGTGTGAAACTCACCATTGCATGATACTTGCTCTATTTTCTTCCTTCCCGTGTGAATGTTTCTCTCCTCTATCAGGAATTCAGTCCTATTAAATCAGTTGTGAGATTCTTGTGCTTAATACAACTACTTATTCAACAATGTTCCTATTTTGTCTTGACAAAAAATGAATGTTATATTCCTGACCAGCAGGATTTGAACCCAGGTGCTGCAGGTCATCATTACAGTAACTGGAGGGAGGGGAAAACAGACGAACTGGCTTCATACATTGCTCCCGCTAAGTCTGGGCTGAGATTTCTGGGAGGGATTTAGGGAAAGGATGCCAAGGAACAGGGTATAAGAACTGAAAAAAAGCCTCTCCTGGCCTCTATCCAAAGTAAGAAAGTGCACCTGAAGCTCCTGAAAAGTCAAGGCACATAGCTGGCAATCATCACACCCAGCCATGTATTCCTAAGAAGGATGCACAGGTCAAGAGCTGGAGAAAAGAACCATGAAATGTGATGGGCTAGTGAAATAACTCAAACTTCTAGTGTTCAAGTCATTCCTGGGAGTTCCTGGGATTCTTGGGAGAGGATTCCTTGGAGAGTACACCTTTGTTGGCATGCAAATTAAGCAAATGTCCTAAATTTCAAGAGGCAAAAAATTGCCCATGAAGTCAAAGACAACATCAGGGTTCTGCTATCTAATAACAATCTAGTAGAAAAAGCTCCTAGGCGGGTACTGGTTTCACAGCTATGAGAACATAAAATGAGCCAGTTTTCTGTGAATAACCCCGGTTTCTATATCATTTGCAATGAAACTTCCATCCCACGATACTGAATTGTTTCTCCATTGTTTTCTTGTGCTGTCTATATGACAGTTCAATGCTATTGTTTCAACAGATGGAAAATGTTTCAGCTGGGACTTGGTTTTGAAGGGAAATTATGTTTTTTCAAGAAGTATTTTCTTGGAGACAAACATTTCAGATTTTCCTTCAGGATGTCGGGTCGGACTCCTGCTGTAGTGCTTTGTTTTCAACCTCATTTCAAGTCTACATGCAGTCAGAAAACAAATGCAAGAAACTGTCTGGCCCACAGACACGCAGCTGTGTAGGCACAGGGTTGGTAAAGAAATGCAGATGGAGCAAAGGAACCCAGTCTAGTAACTTACCCACAAGATTTGCATCGGTGTATTAATGCTTCCAGGGAACTCTCTCACTCTCCGCCTTTCTCTCTCATGTGTTCCTTTTATTTGCAGTTTGATTCTCCCTGATTCTCTCATTTTTACTCACTCTCTTTTTGACTGAAGTCAATCTCTGCTTTTGTTAATTTTCTAGGATGAACGTTTTTCATTCAGCTAGAGCAGCCTGATGGAGTAGAAGGTGTCCCTGCTCATTGCAATTGGCTGGACTAGACCACCTTCAGAGGTCCCTTCCAACCCAAACTGTTCTATGATTCTTCCTGTTTTCCCTGTATAGGTTCTGTCACTGCCTTGCACACATAAGAAGATCATTCTGTGTCTCAGGAACAAGAAGACAGTTGTGACTGATTTTGGGCTTTATGAAAGCTGGCTCTGAGGGTTCATCAGCCACCCTCATGTCTGATTTGCTCTAGTTTGGTCCCATGGCCATCAGTACCTGGAACTGATCATGCACTTCTCCAGAAACCCTTTTGGCTTAGCTCTGTCTGCTGAATGAGGTTAACCAATACATAGTAGATGGAAAAGATTGGAAATTTGCTTCTAAAGTGCACTGTGCTCCCAACTAAAACCTCAGCATAAATGCAAACATAGTGAACTGAAGAAACAAAAGAGTAGCTCTGTACAGAGCAGCAGTAGATTAAATTAAAACTTACATTATTTTGTTTCAAGCCTTTTGCTGCCTGTTAGTGCCCCTATTAGTTTGGCTTCCCTTCTGCAATTCTAGTCATTATTGCTTTTCTACCAGTCTGATTCCACAACTGTGAACCTTTGGAAAACACTGGAAAACAGTATGCCACAGTTGATTAAAATGACAGGTGCTACTTCTTCATTTTTCATTTTATTATTGCTATTTTCTTTCAGTGAAGATAACCCAAACCTATTTTGTTACAATATGTGCAGTATATTTAAAAGAAAAGTTTTAATTTTTCACTCATCACTCTAGGACAGTAAATGGGAAAGTGTCTTCCTTATATCTATCTAGTGAATATGTCATTGCCAGCTTTGATTGCAGAGATATTGGGACTCTGACCTTCAATGACATTGCTAGCAAATTTTGACTGACAGCACGCAACACTGCAAACCCCTGCTGCACATGCCCGTTCTCCTAGGAAAAATCTTTTCTCTTTAACAATGTTCTTATGCTACTGACTGTAGACTACCTTAGATGCTAAAATACACGGTAAACCCAGCAATACCTAATTACACTCATCAAATGCGATCTGGAAAGACATTTGCAGTTCTTGTGTAACCAGTTACAACTTCTGTGGTATATTTTAGTGAGGGTATAAAAGCTATCCTCAATCTACAAATTAAGAATATGTGTCAATAACATCTGAGTGTGAGTGCTGCTACCATGTACCGTGACCACTGCTCACATTTACCTTCTCATGCTTTACTATGTGGAAAGAATATTTTCTCTTACAAAACCATTGTATATAAAGGTGTGCTGGACACGTGGCTGAGGCATTCACGGGCTCTGAAGGCTGTCTGTAAGTCAATGCAGTTGGTGTTGGTAGCTCTGCAAGCAACTTCAATGAAAAAACCAGCAGATTTTGCTTTCCAATCATAGGATCATTTAGGTTGGAAGAGACCTGTGAGGTCATCAAGCCCTATCTAATGTCTCCAGAGGAACAGTGTTTAGTTTGTTAGTGTCTCAGTACAGCTGATCCATGCTTAGGAAGGCACAGCTCCCCCAGAGTTTCTCCTGGTGCGTGGTTTCTGCTGGCTACACCCTGGCCAGTTGTCTGGGCAGCCCAGCAGCAGCCCGTGCTCTCAGGGCCATAGGGCTCAGTGGCTTGGCTTCCATTCAGGGCACTTTTCAGCAGCTTTCTCTGCTACTCACAGGTTGTGCCAGCACAACAAAGGGGTTGCTTGCAGGCTCCCCACGGCTCCGTGCTCGGCTCCCTGCGGACAGGGCCTGTCTAACCTGAGGCTGACCCACTAATGGGAACAACAGACTAATCCTTGCACTTCCCAGACCCAGAGCAGTGTAAACCCTGCCTGAATGCAAACTCTTCTCTAGGGGAAAACCACATATTTAGGCAACAGCCTCCCCCGGCACTCCTCTGGCAGGGGGCACTCCTACGTACGTCCTGCCTGATGTCCTAGGCTGTCCCTGACTGCCAGCGGGACACTGACCAGGGCAAAAGTCAGTGGCACGGGGCTCTGGCGAGCTCGGCCCTCTGGAAGCAGCACGCATGTCCTTGCACCAGCCTGAGTGGGAAGAGAAGAATTAGGGCCCCTAAGAGCAACACCAGTGCAAGCTGCATCCTACCACAGCAGCAGTGAGGACCCCTGGGCCTGTGCAGATGCTGCCCCTCTTCCAGCCCAAGCCATTTCCTTAGGGAACCCAATATGCCTCTTCTTTTACAGGTCTCCCTCAACCTCTGTCTCCTTGTCTTAAGAATATTCAAAACATTTTAACTGTGTTTTCAGTTTTATTTTTATTGACCCTATATGAATAACATCTCTCGCCCCTTGACACTCTTGATCAGGTTTTTATTAAAACTTGCAGGCTGTGGCCCTTTAATATAATTTTTAATGCATTTTAAATTATTTCTGGAATTTTTCATGGTGTCCCAAATGCTTGAAGAGAGTAAGGAGATTTATAAATAAAATTATTTTTATTACACTATAAAAGAAACTGTAACATTAGTGCTGCAATGATAAGATAAAGCATGTGTGGAATCCCTCTTCCAACACACCATGTGCTTCAAAAAATTCTGCTTATATGCAGTATTAGAAATGAGTTAGACTAACTCAGAATAGTATTCCCAGTATCAATCAATAGACTATGAACACATTAGTATATTAGCAGTTTATGACAGTGTTTAGGATCACATAGTACAATAATGGAATACACTGCCTTCTGAGATACCAGGCAATCGTATTGTCTGGCCTGGTGTGAGTCTCCATGTCCAGCTCCTGTGGTTTCCTAGGCAAAGCAAACAGCTTTTGCAGGTACTGGTTGTTTTTGCAGTGGCAGTACTCTGTGCAAAGGTCTCTGATACAGTATGTTTGAACAATCATTGCTGTATCTTATCTACTCTAGGTAACAAAGACATTCAAATTTAGGGGCACAACTGCTAAACAAAATAGTGTCCGTTGTGTCTAGTTACTTGAAATTTTAAAATTAATTTTCAGAGCCAGGAAATGCCCAGTAACTCATTCCTTTACTCTTGACAGTACTTCCTTTGACAGTACATGTTCCAGTCCTGCAAAGACTTAATCAGGCTCTTACTGAAATTGCTTCTGTGGTGAGCAACGGAAGAAAGGAAAACGTAAAATTTGTTAATGGCTATGTTTCTGTCATGGAGAGGGGCTTTATTATATGTCACCTGGGGATCCCTGTATGGCTATCTAATGAAGACTTACTGAAAATGGAGATAGATTATGCAATATTGATACGATTTCTCTACTCATAGAAAAAATGCATTTTCCAGCTGCTCCCTTTGCATGTAAGATGACAACAAAAAAAAAAAAAACCCCAAACAACACAACCCACCAGAAAACAACCAGTGTGAAAGCAAGCACACAGAAAGGCATGGTAGCAACTGGCAGAGAAGGAAGTCCAGAATGTGATTCCAACTGTTGTGTCATGTGTCATGCAGAGAAGCCCATAGGGAATGGGACAGGACAGTATTCAGGCATCCTTCTGTTCTTGTGAGTCCAAGGGGAGGCAGAGAGTGGGAAAAGGCAGTCTGCATATTTGTTTGGAGTGTGGAGCAAAGTCAAATCCAAGAACACAGCACTGTTGGCAAAAGTAAAACTTAAAATAAAACTGACACCACAAATTTGGAGCATTTAGTGCCAAAGCTAGAAACCATTCAGAATGCAGGAAGCAGTTTTGCAATGGGAAATGCATTTTCTCTGAGAGAGCCCTCCAGGATGTATCCAGCCACAAAGAAGACAGAGAACTGACATTGCTCACTGCATGAACATTTACTTGTCATCCACAAGGTCACAGTACTTCTTTATTCAAATCCTTCCTGGAAAGCTCCTTTTGCTTCGCTGCCTCTGAGAAGGTAATGGCTGGGGAGAAGAAAATACCCCTCCTTGCTTCTCCCTGCCCCCTAGGACAGGCTGTAGAGAAATAAACTTTCATGTGAATTAGCCCTGAATCTGCACATACATCCTCCTACAGCAAAGGGAAGCTTCCTTTTTTCTTCCCTGTTCCTCACCTGACAGGCAGGCTAAAAGCACCTGGCAAGCTGAAAGAGGGAGGATGCTATTGAAGAAATAGCAAAATAAAGACCATTTGGCTTTTAAAGGATTTGGCCCAGAAGTCCTAACACTTCTGATTTCATACTTGTTACAGAGATTCACTTCAAATGGAGAAAGAAACCCTCTGATTAAGTGGGTATCTACAGAAACTTCTTCCACAGCTGCTGAGTAAGGATATCCACAGGTTATTGGAGGGGCAGTGTGTACGGCCAGGAAAAGGGCACTCAGAGCTGGAGAAAGTCCTTCAGGTCGTCATGGTCAAGTCAATCCTGGACCAAAGGACTGGCGGCCAAAGGATTGTTTCTTCCTTTAAGAACAAGTGTTTGGAAGTGGCAACAAACCCAGTGAGCTCCAAGGACAAACTGGCATTGCAACAACTTAGACCTTCTTTAGAGTTACCTTATGAATATTTTATATACCTCATGAATTTGAATTTGTCCAAGAAATCTAGAAATCATCTGTGAGCCTATTTGCAGCACGCATTCATCAGATAGTATTTAGTGAGCCTGCTAAATGGCCTCACTTAGTGTTTGCAGTTTTAGAATGCCAGACTTGCCTGAAAACTGTGGTTGAACAGTTTTAGCCAGACATAGTTTTTACAAGTACAGGAAAAGATTTTCCTCAGAGAAGAATGATTCCACCACGTTTTCCCTTCCCACCTCCTTGTTCTCTCACTGGCCCTGCTAGCAAGGGTTCTCCAGGATCTGAAGTAGTAGGATTCACTGTGACTTAGAGACACTGGACAGGTACAAGATCTTGTCTAATGACATCTTACAAAAATCATTTTCTAGGACAAGAACTTCCCCTTTATGTGTTTGTATACCAGCTACCTATGTTACAGGTATTATATGGAAAGCTTTAAGCAAGCAAATTTTGTCAGAAAATGGGATTAACATGTTCAATGTATCCTACAGGAAGATAGAAAAAATGTAAATATTTTGCACTATATAGTACGATTTGTATTTCACAATAAAATCATAATAGTTTATTTTAAATTTGTTCAAAAATAAGTTAGCAGCAATTCTACCAGGACTCTTGAACACTTAGAGAAATATTTGTTCACAATAAACAATTCTTTTAGTATGAAAAATATTTTTAATATTAACACCAGATATAATCAAGCGTGCATGTTAATTCTATAATAGCACTATGATATACATCATTCTTCCCTACTTTTCTCTGCATTTGTTTATTACTCAGTATGTATCAGTCTTGTGGACTCTACTGAATGATTGAAATGTATGGCATCACATGTCAGACTTTTTTCAAAGCTCATAAATGATCAATATATCTTTGAGAGAGAATCTGATTTCTGATACATTTATGTTAATAAGAATGGAAACATAGGCCACTGGAAATTGAGAGATAAATCAATAGAGAGGTTGGGCCTTCAAGAAGTTCAGTGTACAATAAAATAGACAGCAAAATATGCTTGCTGCTTGTCTGCAGTGCTTGGAGTGACTACAGCTGACCAACAAGGTAAATCAAATCTGCTGCCAATACATTCTTCTGCTGTCCAGATAAAACAGCGGACTAAGCCGGTGAACTTTCACCCTTCACCCAAGCTCTCTAAGCCAAAGTACAGATTAAAAAAAATCAATAACCCCAATCGATGGGAAAATATTTTTAGTCTCTAACTGAACGATATGTTTTGACAAGGCCAAAGAGGCGCACAAAAGAATGGGAAAAGATAAAAGACAGAAAATTAGGATTTTGTTTTATTGGTTGAGGTAGGACCACTATTCATTCCCCCTTCCTACAAATCCCATTGACACTGGCTAAAATTATCTCACAGGAAGGAAATAAAATGAAAGGTTATGAATTCATTAAATTGTCTGATTTACTGTGTATCCTTGTAACATGTTATCTTTACTTGGTTTTGTTGCCATTATCGGACACTTAACATTGAGGAGACACTTTGGAATGTGTTAACATGGAAATGGGCACTATAAGCATTTTGCAAGGGAAAAAAACCAACAAATATTAACAACCTGTGCCTTTCCCTCATGCTGATTTTCAGCTCTGAATTCAGTGTACCTAAGATATAAACCACAGAATACCAGAAAACCCAAAGCAAAGCACGAAGCCTGTGGTACAGCACTTGCAGAGCACTGTAGAGCTACAACTCACCAACACAGATGTGAGGGTGTTGGAGACTGACGGAGGAGGGGTTTTGCTCAGCAGCTGAGCAGCTGTAAATGCTGGGCTGTGCAGTGCACTCAATGCCACCCCAGGGTCCCCCCTGGGCAGCGAGGCAGTGCTGTGCCATGGAGTGGGGAACTGGGACTTTCCTCCTTGTTCCTCCTCCCTGTTTCCCTCCCACAGACCTCAGGATGCTGCCTCACCCCAGTCCTGCTGCTGGGAATGGGGGGGGTCTGGGGGAACCGGGGCTTACGGGGACTGGTGAGGTTCAGCGCATGATGCGTGAGGAGAATTTCCAATTACTTGCAGCTAATAAGTTTCATGCAGCACTTGGACATTTTTTCCCAAAAGGATGTCAGCAAGCTCTTTTACTCATTAACATGTTATCTAAGTGGCCTCTGTTGTTGTGTTTACAAAACATGTGAGGGGTGACTAGAGGCAAGCAAAAGGTGATGTTGAAGGGTATGCTCCTTTTCAGAGAACAGCATCAGATTTTTTATGAATGCTGATTTTTGTGCTGTTTTGTCAGTTAGAGTGATTATTGTTGCCTCTGGCAGAGCCTGCAGTTTGCTGTCAATCCCAGGTCACCGGGAACCTCCAGGCTGCAAGAGCACAATGGCAAATGGCAGGCGGGTGTGTGGGTGGAAATAAGGGTACAACAACCAAATCCACTGGGCAGAAATGGGAGCAGGGATGGGTCTGATCAGCACTGACACAGGCACACTCTTCGACATTTGTTTTTCTGAAGCAGTTTCTCATCTCAGAGTATGATGGCCACAGGGCATTTTGGGAGGTGGCAGTGGGGGCGGGCTCAGGAATATGTAGGAATGATATTATTGCCTTCTAAATACATGGGAATGATATTATTACCTTCTAATTCCCTTGTGCTCTTCCATTGGTAACTACCTTTTTGCTCTGAATTTACTTCAGGGAAGAACTTTTTTGTTTCATAGTTTCACAGGAAAGAGTACTTGTCTAGGCCCCTTATTCCTAACTATTGCCTCATTTTAATCCAGAATATAATTGCATGAAAATCAAAAGCCAACGTTCTGAAATACTTCTCCCTAACTTATGGAGTAATTATTTTCACATTCAGCAGGTGTTTCATCTTGGTTTTCTCTCAGTGACATTTCAGAATGAACTATCCTGAAGCTTTCATGGAGTAGTGCTTGCAATACAAGCTCCCATGATTGAAATGCTGTAGGTAGCTCTTATCATCCTTGAAAGCTTTCAACATATGCAGTGAAGTATGATGACTGCTAGAATTAATTAGAGAAAACAGATGTCAAGCATTTGCCAAGAGTTATTTAAAGAAAATCCATTGTGTACAGGTAGTTGATGGTAGGGTTTGAAATGTTACTAGCTGCTGAGAAGTGGCTAAACATTTTTCTGCTTTATAGAAAGCATACCTAAAATACATCGAAAAGAACACTTTGACCACCCGTAAAAACAAAAGCAGAATAACACAATGGTGGCCATATTTTTCCTCTTGTTAATGTTTCTGTGAGACCCTTAAAGATGATGGGTTTGCCTGGATTGTGAGCAGCAGAAGAATTTGACCCCTGGGACAGCTCCTGATACATTCATGGACAAGGTGAGACCTGGGATACGGAGCCCATTTCTCCAGCAGAGGCATTGGGAAATGAATCTTTCAGAAATGACAGGAAGAATTAGGAGGGTGACTTGGCCCTGGCTCACACACCAGCTCCAACCAGAAAGTATCTTGCTTCTGTTCCTATGCAGATTACAGCTGTGTTTCCATCATCGCATTCACCAGCTCTCTGACAGTACGAGTCTGAATGCTCTTCTCTCTGCAGCAGCCAATACACCCCATGGCCTGTTCAATCCTTTCTGCTCAAATGACTTATGTCCTGGCCTTCATAATTCTGTCAAAGAAAATATACAGCCTTCATCTTTGTTATCTTTCATTGTGCCTAAAGAGGTCAGAAGTTCAGAGCAGTTCGTGTAGATAGCCTGGCTGAATGTAAATACGGCCATCAGTTTTGGTGCAAAAAGCCTGTGAGACAAAATTGACAATCTTCTTCCCACAAGTTTTGTGTGTGCAAGCATGAAATTCACCTTCCACTGGCATTTGTACTGTTTTGCAGCATTAATGGAAAGCACAAATACATGAGAATGCAGCTGAAGCCCAGTCACAGCAACAGTGGATGAATGTTTGCAGGAAATTCAATGCTCCTCTCATCCATCACTATTCACATTCCTTTCCTTGCCTGCAGGTAGAGGCACGGAGACTTATTGGATGGGATTCATCTTACCTAACTTTAGACATATATAGTGTGGATATCTCTATCTCAGCTTGATGTCTAGACTCTTGTGAATGTCAATAGAGAGAAGCAGGCAGTTCTAAGCCCAATTCATCTGACCTGTTTTAGACACCTTCTTGAGGAAAAGATGAAGCTTTTCCTAAAACTGCCCATTTCTCTCTAGTGTCTTAAGGACAATTCAGGCCATTCAGTCAGGTACAGACCTGTACATTGCACTACCTACATGTGGTGAATCCCACCCCTCTAGCAAGTTTGATAACATTTTTTCCACAGTTGGATCAGCTTAATGAGACCTTTTTGGCCCCAAATTACCAAATATCCTTCTGGGCTTTTCACCCTCATGAAAAGTTAAATCAGTTATATTAAAAGATTATTTCTTTGGTCTAAACTTGTGTTTCTGACACAGATAGAGGCAATTTTTCAGGTCAGGGTTTCCAAACCAGCCTTCCCAGCAGCCCTGGGACACAGGGAGCACTGCCTCTGCTCCCACCTGGAGGTTCCATATCTCCCTTCGTCCCCACTGCTCTCCATACTCTCTCCTGCTGCCTCTCCATGCCAGCCCCAGCTCACTTCTCTGCCTGTCCCGCTTCTGCTGAGGGTTATGGTGCTTCAGCCCACACACTTCTGCTCAGGCTTTGGATAATGGCTTTTGCTGTTCCTGCTATCACTATATGAGAGCCATTTAATTGCATCTTCTATTCAGCCTGGATAAAGGGTGAGCAGGACATCTATTTGCTTTGACCAGCCTTGTGATTGATGCAACTGTTAATACTTTCCAGCGTAACACAATCTTCCCTCAACTCCCAAGGATGCTCTGTTGGTAACATGTCCCTGCGTAACTTTTTCAAGGACAGACAGAAAGTGATACAAAAGGCAAGAGATGGCAGTGGAAATGCTGGTGAGCCTCTGCCCCGTTGCTGAAGGGTTGCCTCTTTCCAGCAGTTGTCCCTGCCCTTGGTGTCAGCAGAAAAGGTGCTGCCTCCTTGCTCAGCAATCATTTCTAAAGGGCCACTGGCAAGTTCTCTGTGCAGATCTGCCTGCAGCACCCTGGGGTCATCTTGCCCCCTGGGAGAAAGCCAGGAGACACTTGCTGATGTCAGACATATCATGAGCGTTCATTCTTTAAGTAAAGCTGGGCAAAGTTGTCTTCTCAATAGGTCTGTACTGAGCAACACCCTCACTTTTCTTGACATGGTGAAGTTGCCAGGGATATCAGGTCCCTCTGCCATACCAGCAAAATTAGATTCATTGGTGGTCCTCACTCCCATCAGACACAATGCCCAAAGTGGGCAGGGGGAACAGGCCCCTCTCAGACCTGCAGATGTGCCACATGTCTTTGGAGACCACAATTACACCCAGGGAACAAAGAGCATAGCACAGTAATAAAACTACTGTACACAGAGCTCCTCAGTAAAGTAAGTCCAATTTGTATGACATTCGTGGTGCCGCACAACAGAGTTTAAGTCATCCTTCAGGCTACTGCAAGTCCCAGAAAAAAATCCAGCTGCATGTAAGGAGTCAGGAAGGGAAGGAGTGGAGAGAGAAAAAGACCACAACTGTAGCCATCAGGAGAATAACCACAGGGCTGTCAGGGAGGCTCCTGGGGTCAAACCACTTTATTCCCTGTCGTGCATAAATCTACCCTGAAGCCCCCCAAAAGAGCAAACTCTGTTTCCCTTTTTAGCAACCTCAGCAGAATTCAGAGGCTGCATTCAGAGATTTTCAGCTGAAGACCACTGTAGAATTACAGTAGTTCACACAAGTTGCAAGTTTGTTCTTCTAATGCAACACACAAAAAAATGCAGTTCATAAAGAGCAGACGAGCAATCAAGCCACAATGACCTGCAGGTGTAGGGGTTCTGCAACAAGGTAGGCTGAGCAGGGCAATGCCAACATGGGTAGGAGGTATCCTGCACTATGAGAGTGCTGCTGATGCAAGACACAGCCAGTGCACTGCAGACAGTGGCTGTAAAGATGGCCAAGATGTCTTGTTCAAAACACCAGGGGAGGCAAAAGAACTCCCCAAACTTTCACACAGGAATTCAGTTGCCTTACCTTGAGCATGGAAAATATCTCCTTACTCTGCGCAGTCAACAGCACTCCTATCAACAGGAATGTATCTCAAACACCCCAAAGAGTCATTAGGCATTCAAGGATGAGCAATAGGTGCTAAGTAGGATTGGAGGGTTACGTGCCAGAGCAGTGGGTGCTGTGTAGGACAGGGCAGAGACCAGCTTCCTTAATGCAGGTGCTTATTCTCTTGTTAGTGTTTGATTTCTGACAGACCTCAGTGCTGGTGATGGTGTACACCTCTGGCTCTGCTCTGAGATGCACTGCCCTGTACGTTTTGCTGTGAGCACTGTGCTTTTCCCCCACAAACATGCTGGAGTGTGTGTCAGCTTTTGCCATGAGGCTGTTGCTGCTCTAACAGGACAACAGGAGACCAGGATCAGGCCATGGAGACTGGCCTGGGACTTATCATCAGAGGCAGGAGGAGTATCTGTGCTCACCTGCCTCCTTCGTGGTCCTCAGTACCTCTATCTTCTGCTGCTTTCTTCCACGACCTATTGCTCACGGGTCTGTGTTTTATTATCTGCAGCAGAAGATGCCACTCTCTTGGATCCCTCCCGAGCATTACTATCCACAACAAGATGAGACTGGGAAACACTGAAAAATTTCGTAGTACAAAATATTTATTTTTAGTAGGAAATTACTTACGGAATAGACTAAATATTTTGGAAGTTTTTATAAAATTATTAAAAGAACTATAGACCTAAGTAGAGTCCTTGCAGGAAAACAAAAAATACAATAGCAGTGGGAGACCCAAGGGAAATGAAGTTTTGAAACTTAGAGAATAATTGCAGAACTATCAATCCTGGGATATGAAAAGATAATTTAGATACTGCAGAGCCTCATAGTGGCTTTCTGGTATTTCTGTCATAATTCTCTGCCATGTTATTTTCTGCCAAGCCTTACGATATTGCTATAACGAGTAACCTATTTGTTTCCCCAAAACTTATCTTTGAAAATTATACACAAGGTCAGAGTTACACAACTGAACACTCCATTTATTATCAGAAACAAGAAAATCTGTCTGGGCCACATCACCAATTGTAGCTGTCCACCTAATAGGATGAAATAGGTTGCAGGGAGTGTAACTGAGAGGTAAAAAGAGGCACTTCAGGTGACAGAACAAGAGTGATAGGAGAAAGATCAGCAAAACTAAAAGGAAGAGAAGATATATCATTGGCAACAAAACCAAATCAAGCTAATGCCTTCTCAAAGCTAGATGGGTAAAACAGAATGACTCAGTAAATGAGCTGAAGTCATTTGACAAAAGATCTATATAGTAGATCACTTTATTCATAAAAGGATCTGACTGACATACTTTGCAACTAGGGTTTATCCCAATATATGTGTATTTCAAAGTGACAATGGTAAAATTTTGCCTATCTAGTAAATACTTTAATTCCTAAGATGTGCTAGTTCTGCAGATTCAAACTTCTATTTTTAGTGCTTTCCTACAATTTGTGCTGCATCTTCCAGCCTGGGGTGAAGAAGCATTGCCAAAGCAGCTGAACCATTTACTAGAGCTTGTGGCAAAATAGGGCTCAGCTCTGAACCCTAAGTTATCAGACAGTCCCAATGAAGTGGACACGAATGGTGGTGTTGGAATAACTGCATTTTCTGCAGGTTATAAATTCTGCCTTTTGCTGAACTCTGATACCCTTCCCAGGGCTGTGCTGGCTCATACCAAGGGCTGGATCTCACACAGAGGAAACCTAAAATAAGTTGGTGCCTTGTGAAAGCACCAATGGTGAAAACATGGTGAAGGACATGCTTCAGGGCTCATTTAAGTGATGTGATGCGCCATGAATCTCATCTCAGTAGAGGACCTGTCTTCAGAAGGAGTGTAATCGATAAATCATGTGCCAATTGTATTTATTCAATATGTCAACTTGTACTCCACTGTGGAGTGCCTGGGCCAGTGCTGAGGGCTAGAGGGCTCTTTGCTGCACCTCTCACATTCGTGGTGCTCTGTTGGGGTTTGCTGTTTGGCAGCTCAAAGAACTGCAGCTCCATCACTTCCTTCCAGAGCTAGAGGGGAAGTGGAAGGAAGGAGACAATGGGAAATCCCACACATGGGAGGCAGGAGTCCATGAAACACCACAGCAGGGTGCACTGTGCTACTTGACAGGGATGAAGTCATGCCCTACTGCAGGCTGGGCTCTCCTGGAGCTGTTGGATAAGTCTGTTCAGTGCTCTGAAACTCTGAACCTGTTACTGACAGTGCAGTGCTGGTACTTTTGGTTGGCACATGATAGGGACATGGTGAGAACAGGAGATCCAGGCATCTTAGAACCTACCCAGAAATAAGAACTGTGCTGTTGAGAGATTTCTTCACCTTCTACTGATGAATTATGTTATTAAAGACCTAATGCAAGGTACACTGAAGTCCAGGGGAGACATAATGCTGCACTCAATGTGCTTTGGTGTGAGTTTTAACATCCTGCTCACTATTTTACATTCCCTTTCCACCTTAAACACACACCAGCATCAGCTCATATTGCCTGGAACCTCCTGCTGCCCCTGCTGCCCACCCAAGCTCCCGCCTGCTGCAGGTGCAGCCCAGTTCCCCAAGCCCCCAGAAAGATTCACCCTGTCTCCATGCGCAGTTTGAACAGCAGATCAACCAGTAAACCAGCAAGGCTTAGAAACAGCTTTCCGTAAATTTAAGAGGTCTGAGAGATTTTTTTTTTTGTTTAAAGTAAAAAAGAGAAATTGAGTGAAATAAGCCTGAGAGACTTACCTTACATTTAGACCTGGACTATGGTTTGTGCTGTTTTTCCTCTCCATTCTCCTGCACACATATGGTGACGACGGGAGGGAAAAGGGGAGGGGGCTGGGGAAATAGCTGTAAGAAGTGTAATTGATGGCAAAAAAGGACCAAATGTGTGCACCAGATCCAGACACTCTCCAAAATGTAATCCTTGTTTGTCTATATGATGGGAATAATAGCCTTCCTCACAGGGGTACTGGGAAGATCAATAAATAGTTAATGTTGGTCTAGGGAAATGCACGATGCCTGCAGTGTAAATCAGAAGCAACCCATTGAAATGCATGTAGTTACATATGGATAGACCCACTGTAAAAATGGGCAGAAGCAGTTTCTTAGAAGAACCGTTCTAGCTACCCTGTAAACATTTTCTCCTGTGTGTGGGGCAGGGAGTGGACTTGAGACAACATTCTGTGCTGCTGTAAATCTGCATCATTTCATTGACACCACTGGAAATATATCAGTTTAAACAAGAGCAGCCTCCAGCCACCAATACGTGCTGGCCACACACTCTTTCACCATGCCTGTAGCTTTCCCTTTTCACACTTGCCTAATTCAGCCTAGAAAAATCTACACTTTAGAGTCCCCAATAGCTCATCAGTGCTGTATTTCCAACAAATCAGAATAGGCAACACAAATGTGGGGGTTAGTTTTTAAACATTCATACATTTTTCAACTCACATGCCCACAAGGTCTCTTACTCAGTACTGCACTGTTATCCTGGAGAAAATACCAGCTCCCTCCCCACAAAGCCAGCTCCTTCAAAGGAAAGCACGTACAGCTTCAGTGCAGACACCTCTCCCCATCTCTCAGAAGTACGTCCATGATGCTTTATACCAGCTAATAATATTAGAGAATAATGTATCAATTTCGGTGATGCAATAAATTCTAGTCAAGAAAACAAATGCTAATGGATGGTAACTAAACTGGACAGACTGTGAAGGAGGTTCTGTGGAGATGAGGTGTCGAGGAAGCATTTCACTTCAGCAGCACTAAGTCCACCCATCCTCTGGGTACTGAAAGAGGCAGGTTAGGGCCCACAAAAGGCATTTTTCCCACAAAGCAGGACAATCTCTAAGGAGATAAAGAAGTCTGAATTCCTGTGAATCCAAGCTAAGGACTGTTGTAAAAGGAGGATAAGGAGAATATAAACAAGTCAGAGTTTCTCTGTCCAAGCAGAGCTGGTGAGAGTTCAGGCCCTGTGCCTGGGTCAGCCCCCACAGCCCCCACGGCCTGGAAACATTATTAACCCCCACAGATCTTCTGAGGGCAGAGAGGAGTGATTTCCAATGGGCTTCTCCTCCTCCCCTTTTGTCTGAGTGGGAATTTGCCTGTATGTATTCCCTCAGGGAGTGGCAAAGGGGAGGTTTGCACACGTGAGTGCAGAGATATGGATTTGAGATGTTGTGATCTTCTGAAAGGAGAGCAAGGCTGCACGTTTTTCTTGCCTTCTCTGTCTGCTGCTGTTTGATTTTGCCTCTCCTGCTCAGGTGTGTGCACTCTGAGGGGAGGCTGAGAAGCAGGTATCAAATAACTTAGAGATGTTTTCCACAAAAATTGCCTGCAGTCAAACCTCTTGTCTGTCTTAGGCATGAAAAAGTGAGATTGTATTTATGGACATCAGTCCCGTACCTGCTAATGTCCTTTTTTCCCTGCTATGCCATTGTGTTTGCTCTCTGACTGAGTGTCACTGCTGCTCCGGCAGCCTGAGGTGAGAGGAGGTTGAGGAGGATGAAGAAGAGTGAGAAGGTCAAGCCAAACTCACCTAAAGTATGGGTCAAGGGGCTCAACCAGGGCAAAGCATCAGCATCGCTGCCCCATGGTCCTGGAGCCAGGGTGAGGCAGCCCATGGGACATCACTCCCCAGCTGAGGAAGAGTGTGGCCACCAGAAGCAAAAGCTTCCCACCATCACGGCTGAAACAGAACTTAAAGGCACCACCTCGAAGACTGTGGAGAAAGAGCAGCCCCTGGCTCACTCCATGCTTGCCTCTCTGTGGGGAAGGATAAGCCAGATTGCCCTTTGTGACGTGGACATCTGCCCATGGGAGCTGTCTTGCAACGGTACTCAGTCCACGTAGGGCTCTGATCCGCCTTCAGCCAGGAATAACTTTCAATCACTGCTGACCTGGGCTGCATTTGGACTGGCAACTAGGAGGTGGAAAGCCTACAATGCCCCTTCCCTCATTCAAATCTTTGGAGCCATTCAGTCCCCCATGGGCTTTGAAGTTCATAAAACATGTGTCTATTAAACCACGCAGAGGCTTGCACTCGGGCAGATACATGCGCAGTTGGGAAGCGTGCCCTTTCCTTGATTGACTCGGGGAAGAAGAAATTTCTGTGACCCAGTAGAAATCAAGGATTTGCAATTACAAGTGGTGTTTACATGCACATCAAACACCTCTTAATGATAGGGAAAAGATCTGAAGGGAAGCAGCAGAGGTTTTTAGCTGAGATGAACCGGTCGAATAGGCAGGGATCTGCCAGCTTTCCTGCAGGAAAAGGAGACAGGAGGCAGAAAGTGGGAGTGGAGGTGTGCATGCCGGGTAGGGAGAGGAAGAAAAGCCTGGCACATTCGCCAGTAGCAAATTGGGCTCCCGCATGGTCTAATTCCTGCTTCACCACAGACTGCTAACACAGCTTGGATAAAAAGGGAAAAAGGGAGAAAAAAATCTATTCAGGAGGCTGCAAGAGCACATAGAGTCTGTTCTGAGCTCCTTCCACAGGCAGACAGAAATCAATAAATCAATAGGAAATGTTCGCTGGCTGTAAAATGGGTAGAGAAGCCAGTGTCAAGCTGCTCTAAGATGGATGGACAGTAGGTTTGCAGTTTGCAGAAGGGCTAGAGGTGACTATCACCTTGAGATGGGATCAGCGGCCAGCAGTCCAGCAAGGCTTTGAACCTTGAGTTTATGATTAAGGGCTGGGGCACAGATTGAAATACTCCTGTGTCCCCTGCACAGTGCTCCCTGGGCTTGGCTGGCTTTCCCCTCGGCAGCACCGGGGCGCTGGCAGCCGGGGCCGAGCAGCTGCTGGCGCTGGCCCTGCTGTGCCACTTCATTGAAGTCGAGGCTACAGAAGACTGAATAAAAATTGACTAGATGCCTGGTGGTAGTGAGGATTGATTGAAGACGGGCAGGGGTTTTCTACCCCACAGTTGGATTTTCTTGCTTTCTATGAAGGATTTGACATAATGTGGGCAGAGATACTTATTCAGAGCATCACACCTTCATTCCCTCCTTAATGAGACAAGCACCGGGACACAAAGCAGTGCCAAAGATGCTTAGGGAAAGCTGGCATGAGTGGCATCCTTCTTTGCTTTTAAAGGCAAAGTATTTGCAAGGGGTGGAACAGATGGACTTGCAGAAGCTTCGCTGTGCGTCTCTGTGTGCCCACTCAGGTTCAGAGGGTGGCTGCTCTTCACTCGGTACTTTTCAAACGCAGAGATGATCTTCACTGTGCTATGGCTCCTGCAGAGCCAGACAAGCAGTCTAGCTTCAGGCTGCCTCACTCCCACAGCCTCCCCTCCAGAACTTACGTTTCTTTCAGTCTCCGTGAACTGCTGCTTACTCTGTTCTTTGAGGGTAGATGGACCTTTTTAACCTCTTGTAACTGAGATTCTCTCTCTCACAGCCCTCAGAAGCAATAGATTTTGGGCCAGCTTCCTGCTCTCACCAAGTAAACTCTTTGCAACACCATCATTGCTACCCACGTGTTACCATCACTGTTGCTTACACACTGCTCTGCTCCAAGGTGGGCCTGGGCCACGCTGGCCACAGCCTGAGGCAAAACAGCAAGGGGGGATTGCTGCCCAGAGTTAGTTAGTGCTGCCCTAGATTGCTTCCTTTCATTTACCAGCAGGTTTTCCAGGACAGCATTCAGCTTTATCCAGCGTACACAGATGAAGGTTAAAGACTTGCAGTTTCTTCACTTGCATTTGGTAGCTTAAGTTCACACACTTACAGTGGTGAAAACTAAATATGTATGTTAGAATTGTATGCTTTGGTGTTAATAGTCTTCAGGGAACTGCACCCAAAAAATGTAAATTTATTTTATAAGGTTTTTCTTTTGTTCACTCAGGTAGGCCAAGTCTGCTCTCTTTTAAGTAGAATTTATGCAAGAAAATAACAGGGGTTTGCACATACACTATAATATAATAAAAATTTCTAGTATGGTGAAATGGGACCTGGTATATTCTCTAAATCCTCCCCTGAAGTCACATTTTGGTAATACCAGTCCAGTAATCAAGAATTCAGTTTCCTGAACTGTCTTCTGGATCTTTAATTCATTCAGACCTGCTAAGGCCTACAGTGAAACTCCTACTGGCAAACCTGACCAGACCTCTGCAAGTCTGAAATTGGGCATTCAGACTGTAAGAAAGAGTCTATGGACTGATTTTGGATAGGAAAATCAGAGAGATACTGTTTCGGGAGTTAGGTGGGGCCTGAAATGGAGCTTGTTTCACACACTGGAAACTGGCTGTGAATAGATTTTGTCTACTCATCTACACAGTGAAAAATAAGAAATTCTGAAAAATCAGTATCATGACTTTGGACGTAAATAGCTGTCATCTTAGGCTGCATTGACTGGTAAAGTTTTCATCACAGAGCCTTACTTTCGAGGAGTGACCTGGAGTATTCCAACACTGCATAAAAGAAAGGGAAAAGACTGTGAAAAGCCAGGTAGGTGCTCTGGCACTACCCCCTGCTACAGGTTACGTTTACAAGCAGATTAGCTGGCTCCACAAATGCTCTGATTTATTCCAGGAGAGTTTATGGGAAGCTGCATGTGTGTCTCACCCAGCAGAGCCTGGCATTTGGGGTCCAAAAGGCAAATCTCACTGCACTAGCTATGGTTATTAGAGAACCATCAAAATAAACCCCCTGCATCTTGTTAGTACAAATAATAATAAAAAAAGAGCTAAAATAAAAGACAATAAAGTATGTTAGCTAATATATGATGCTTAGAGTGGTGAGAGGAAAGAAGGTTTCCTCTCTTTTAATTTCCTGTTAGTTTTCAGATTTAGGTTGTGTGATTCACTGTAAAATACCCACTTGCTGTAGGAAATGAGAAAATATCTTAAGGGGAAAAATCTGCTTAATCTCTGGTGGATGGCCCAGTGCTGCTGTTACAGCAGAGTGCATTGCCCAGGTGAACTTCTGGAGAAATAATTTTGCAATATTTGGACCGTAACTGAACCCCACTGAAGTTAATGGGATCTTTAGCCAGACTCAGTATCTTCAGAATAAAATTCCACAATTTTTCTTTTTTATTATTCATGTATTAGTGTCCAGAACAACAGATACATTTTATTACAAATATATTTTCTACTTCTGGGCTAGGTACATGAGTGATGAGAAAAGCCAGAATTTTCCACGTGAGCCCTCTCCCTTTGCTACTGCCCGTGCAATCCACACAGACACTTCAATGCTGATCCCTTTCGTCTGCAGCAACAGCAGATGCATCAGCAATTAGTGATCCCTCAGTCAGGCACTGAACTTCACAGTCCTTCATGGGCTCATTCCGTGCTCTGCCACTGATCACTTGGGTATTACACTGAGAAACAGAGACGGTTCAGTTCAAAAAACTTGTATTTGATGAAGTGTACCATGACAGATTTTGTGCATATTGTGAGGCTCTGATATCAGTTTGGGCTTTTTCAAATATGTGCATTCCTACCAGGACGTTTTTGAAAAAAATATTCAGCTGCAGCCAGCTATGAGGACCAATACACAAAAAGAGAAATTCTGACCTTTGCAATTAAATGTCTTAGGAAAGATATCAATTATGGAGAAAAAAGGCTCTTCTAGGGGAAATGGCAGACACCTGAAAGTTCAGGTGCAATTAGGAAACACACACACCTGCACAGGCAGTATAAAATAACTAGAGGTTTAAACAGGGTCTTTTGTAATGCCTGGGTTTAACCCAGTTCTGATGGGGTGGCTGGAGCTGTTTCTCAGGTAAGGAGAATTTGGTCTCTCTCAAGCCCTACATGACTGTTTTGTAGATTTTTTTTAAGTTCATCTGTGGTAGAGTGGAGGACTTGTAATGAAAGAGTCATTAAATTAGTTACTTTTTTTCTGTTTTCAAATCACTTGGAAATGGATGGTGACTTTGATTGATTTGTTTGTGGCTTGAAGTGGTGCTATGCTCTCTTGCAAACCCAGTTTATCCTGTAGCAGGCTTTACTTTGTATCTTCACTGCATCTGCTGCCCTTGACTTTAATTATGAGTGGTGAATTTGCAGTACAAACCTTAGAACATCCTGTCTGGGTGACTTGCAAGAATTTCAGTTCCATGGGTGCTTTTTAAACAAAATAAATAATTTATGGGAAACAGAAAAATCAGCATTAAAATAGTTCAAATTATTAGTTGCAGAGCCTTGTTTTTCTTTGCTCACTCAAACATGAGAATTCCTTAGATTTAGCAAAAATAATTGTAGATTTAGATACCAATTCAGAAATAAGCCTGTAAAATAGACTACAACTGGGAGTAAATAGGTTTTTTTTGGGGGGAGGGACTTTTTTTTAAAGAAAAATGCAAATTATGTGGGTTATTTTAAATTTCTGCTAACATTTTGAAGCTTCTGTTTTAAAATGCTATCAATATATTCCGTAAAATTCAGTTTCTGTTGAACACTTCCATTCTGTTTTCAAAAATAATATTCTTTTCAACACTAGAAATGATGAATAGAACACTTCAGTTGCTAGTTTTATTTTAATATATAAATAATTCTTAGGAAAGGAAGTAATTTCCTTGCAAAAGCCATGAAAGAGATTTTGTATCACTTAGTAAAAAGAGAAAACAATACAGCAGGAGCAAATATTTCACATATTGAGTAACAATGAGTCCGCATACAGAAATCGGGTGTATAATAAGAAGGTGTTTGTAATTCGCTTATGCCACTTAATCTTTCTTTCCTCCCCTGCTGCAGTTCCACACTGGCTTCATACAAACAGCAAATCACCCTATTCCTCTTACCTGGCAGCTCTCCCTTTATTGTTGTTTTTCATGTTTTTATCTCTCCTGTTACTTTACTCCTGTGTGGTGCCTAGAAGTCCAGCAGAGGATTTGTTTTGCTAGGATCCCACACACCATTTCTCCCTGCCTAACATGAGGAAAACCCAGGCACACCCCTAATTGAGCAGTGGTGGGGGCATCCCCAGCACTTTCAGATTCCAGCCAGGATTTGTTCAGGCTGAGACAACGCTTTCCTTTTGAGACTGCTCAGCTTCATGATGGGCGTCGATAATTTCCCTCTCCAGCCTCTCCTGTGAGATGGATTGTTTCGGTACCTGAGCTCCTGTGAGTAGCGGGCCTAAAGCATCACGGCAGAGCCCAAGGCTGGCTCTGTGCTCTGCAGAGTGATCCTGCTTCCCACAGCCCACGCTGGGGTGGCACAGGGGCGGGTGGGCAGTGCCACCACTGTGTCCGAGCCAGCCCGATGGCTCGCGGGTGCTCGGGCTGTGCTTGGCCAACCATGGCTCTGGAGCCTGCGCCGCCCTTGCCCAGCTCTGTGCTGAGTGTTTGCAGGAAAGAGCAGGAAGCTGGCTGAACATTGATGTAATCATAAAAAACGTGATCTTATCAGGGTATATCTTGCTGATAAGGGCCTACTTTTGATGTACAAATGGTTCGGCATTGCTGGTAGCACAAAAGCCAGAAATCTCACGGCCTCCTCACACAATGGGGGTGCCATGCTTGTGGCTAATAACATTTAATGCTTAGACAAGCAGACAGTGCCTCTCCCCTCCACGATTCCCTCCAGCTCCCCTCCCCCAGACCCCTCCTGCCACTTGCTGACGCCATTTGCCTGGGACTGGAGGTGTCTGTGAGCTCTGAAAATTGGATCACAGGGATAGCTTTTTGCTGGCCCCGGTCACGCTGACGGCAAGACTCGATCGATCAATACTCTGTGTGACACTTTCAGAATTCATTGGAAATGATGTCCTTTTCAAATGACACCCACATTTTATTGAGGGCAGCTCCAACAGAAAAGCACCAAGTGTGTTTTTGCAAGATATGTTTTGTTAGTAGTAAACTTTGCTTTATTTGTAAGGTTCTCTGTATTTGGGATTTCTTCATCCCTCCCTTCAACCTCCCTTTTGAAGAGGGCAGAGATTTAATCTTTAAAGGTAGCTTTGTAGCCTGACATTTAGAGTGTGAGCTGTTCCTAAGCCTGATGTTTATTATGACATATGGCCTCTTCATGTAAAAAACAGTAAGCTTTGGGGGAGAATTTTAAAACTAGCCTGAAGCTCATAGCACACAGCTAAAAACTGATTCACAATTTTATCCAAAACATTATGACCTCTGGGTAAAACTATTGCTCCTCTATGGATTCCCATGAAACTACTTGGCACTGCTATCTCGGAGCCAGTTCCTGTGGGTGGGACTACACAGGTCATTCAAAGCAACCCTTCGGAGCCATTAATTGCTCATGTTGACAGGCAGCAAAGAAGAATAGTGCTTGCAGCTGGAGGCTTCAGGGATGAGACACAGAGAGAAGGAGAAATGGGGGAATCATTGGGAATCTGTTTTGAAGGACTGTCAGAAATAAGTAACCTTTCCATTGAATGTCAATATTGAAAAAAAAAGATCTTTAGTCCTTATATTTTGTGACTCCAAAGTAAATAGCTCTGGGTTGCTCAAGAGGTTCAAAAGCTGTGTACAAGGCAACCTTTGGGGACTGCATAGCAGGGACTTGGAGGATCCAGCCTGGGATTTAATTTTGCCCTTATCAAAACTAAAGCTAGATGTATCATTTGGACTTAGACTTAAGCCCACCAAAAATGAACAAAAGGTTCAGCCTCTATCAACTTCGAGAGAAAAAAAGGAAGAAGCAATTTCCCAAAATAAATCCTGTGTAATTTGGGATTTACAACATTCATCAAGGTGCAATGTCTTTGCAGTGTGGTGAGTCTGTAACCAGATTAGCATGTCCCAAAAAGGAATAGAAAAATTAAGAAGGTGTCATTTTTTGACTCAAGAAAAATCTGCAGAGTACAGGTGGGGAAGCTCATGGCACAAAAGCAGTTAATGTGGGAAGATTCTTTCCAAATATACGTTTGTGTTTTCACTCTATGGGCACACCAGGCAAGAGAACTCTCTCTGCTCTTCACTGCTGTGTCACTCTAGTGTGTGGGTTTCACCTAACTCTGGGGTAAAACCTTCCTGGGCTGTAGCTAGTGCACCACTGCCTGTCCTGCGCTGACTCACTGATACAGTGAATTTCATGAAAGCGAAAATAAACGTTGCAAGGTCCAAAAGTTTGTGATAGGGGGAAAGAGAATATCAGAGGCGGACTATGGACTTATTAATCTGTTCAGTTGCCAGGAAACATCAAAACTGTCATAAATTATTAGCAGTTTATAGGGAAGCTTTCAGTTGCTAATCCTGCCCTTGTAATAACACCTAATAGTTTCATTTACTTTGTTCGTAAGGAATGTGACCTGGCAAATTGGGTAACTACTATTCTGATTTATAACACGAGGCTTGAACGGGACAAACTAGATACAAAGATTAAAGTGACTTCTGCCTGATTTTAAAAGTTAATTCCTGTAGCTCTGCATGCAGAACACAGCTCACAGGGAAGTGTACCATCTGAGCTCTGAATGAGGCATAGCACAGTGAGCTAAAATGTTTGGGCTTTTAGTGCAAGGTATGGAGGCCGGTGCTTCTAGTTCTGGTCACTGCCAACCAAATGGAAGTTTGTCCAGGTGAAGATTTACTCACCCTGACCAAGCATCTTCAAACTAGACACCAGGATAAAACATTTCAATCAGGGAGTATTATAACTTATTCCTCAAAGCAGTCACAAAATATGTGAGTTTAGTGTGTCCCCATCCCTTAGTTTAACCTTCATCAACTTTACTTTTAGCTTCAGAATCTGATTCAGCTCTTGCTGTTAGAGACAGCCATCAGTTCTCATACTTAAGGATAACATCAGGAATATCATTCCTAACCTATATCCAATGAAGCAACAGAAGGGAATACATTAGTTTAATCAGGTTTTCTAAAACAGACATAAGAATGTCACATTTTGTTGCCAAACTGGCTGAAAAAAATAATGAATTTGGTGCAAGGCTGAGGTAAACTGGTACATGCCACAAAAATACCACTGGGATCTCTGCTTCTGACCACAGTGGGAGAAATGAGTTCAAATAAATGCCATGGCTCTGCAACTCCTATTGACTTCAGCTTCTATTAAAATCAAGAACAGTTTTACTATTAGCTTAAACAGATTCAAGGGAAGGTTTAGCATAACAAAAGAGGTTCTGCAAATATTTGCTTTATCATGACATCTATATGGATTTTATATACTTTTAAATATTTAGGCACTTGTGTGTGCTAGAATTCTTAAAAGTTCCAAAGACACTCTCAGTGAAAAAATGCCTTAAATCACCTGACTGTGTCCCCTGTATAAGTGACCAAAGAGTTGTCAGTGGAGTGAAGCTTTTAGCCTTAAAGTCCAAGGAATCTTTTAGTCCTGCTGAGGTTTAATGAGTTGGGATTCTAAGCTGATTCAGCTCTTAAACAGTCTGATCATTAGTGCTGTATCATCTGTCACCTTTGGGTGATAATTAGAAAAAGAAAGTCAATAACAATAGTACATAACACTACTTTACCAAGATTTAAACAAGTTGTAATATTGTTGAACATCTATTGATGAGTCCAAATGTGCCACAGGCTATTGAGCACAAAGAGTGCTTTGATGTGATGTTTTCCATTATTAATTTGATGTGGTGGAGTTTGTAGAAGTGAGAACATTTGTTTTCATTTTATTACATGTGGGAAGAAATGAGATACTTTACATATTCATTCTAGTTTCTTCTTTTGTTTGTGCCACTAAAGCCTTTAAAGAACAAGCACAGAAGAAAATGAAGGAAAATAACTCAGTTAATAACACTAGACTGTTTGTTTACCATATTTCTGATTTGTTTTGATTTTGATTTGTATTGATTTATTTGACCTCCAAATATATATCCTATCTGTACGTTAGCGGCCGCTAGATGACAGGGAAAAATTTAAGCGGAACTGGTTTTTCCCCAGAATAGAACAAGCTCTCAGGAACTCACCACAGCCATACAAAGGCAGGTCAGGATTCATTACTGCATGACTTCAGCAATCCGGATATTGGGCCTGATGTGTGTGAGATACCCCAGTAATGCAGTGGTCAGTTATTGTTACTTATTGACCACTTCCTCATCTGCCTGTTGGTTCTTCCTTTGGGTGATTAAACTCATTTGTAAAGAGCACAATTATGGAAATCTCTAAAGAGCGGGCCTTTTGGAGTCTCTTTTATTGCCTTGTTTTGTCTAATTAATCCCTTAATGAAAATTCTTCCCCTTCCTCTAGTCTGTCCTTTTTATGCTTTCTGAAACCACAATATGTTAACACTTCAGTCATGGGTCTGCAAAATGCAGTTTTGCTTAGCTGATGTGTTTCAGTTATTTAAACAGGAAAGTTGTTAAGCCAAAAATAGAGCAATGTACATAAAATATCTGAGCATAAGAGAAAAATGCCTTTGCAGAGTCACTAGATCCTTTTAAAGAAAAACAATTGAGACACCTTGTCTTCATCTTATGTCTGGAACTATCTGTATGCAGCACATTTGTAAAAAGGTCTAAATCACTTGAAACCAAGAGTATATTTTTCCTTAAGAGTTAAATGAAGATTTTTTTTTTTTACTATTTCTCCTCCCCCCTGTTTAGAAATAATATTATCAGTCCTGCTTTGGACCCTGAAGAGTGCCACATCAAGCTAAATCACAGAGATATTTTGTGTGAATGTGAGCCTCTTTTTAGGAGTGAATGGTATCTAACAGCCACAGCACTGGCTTGAATTCTAAACTACTCAAAGGGTTCAGTTATGAAATCCAGTTGTATTTTGGACAATAATGACCCCATACTACATCCATTTTCCAAGGCTGCTCAGTACAACTGCACCTAAGCAATGAAACAGGAACACACAGTGGCTCAGGTTAACATTAATAGAACATGAAAAACAGGAATTGTTCATATAAAATGTTGGGGCACTACATACTGCGATTCTCAGTATGAGATAGAAGTGCTTTACTTGGATCAATTACTTCCTTATAAAATGTGAAGGGGAGCCCAAGATACAAATGTAACCCAAGTTCAGCCTCAGTTTAAAATTCTCCAAATACTTGGGATGCTTAAAGTAGGGGTTCTCCTTCAGTTTCACCACTACTTTAAAACAAAACAATGCATTTCATAGGCACTGGGGAGAAGTGAAAGATGGAGTTAAATGCTACTTGGTTCTTTCTAGTAGTCAAATGTCCAGATTTAGTGAATGGAGATCAATGAAAAGCAGGAACTTGCATCAGTAAACTATAAACCATAGAGTTTCGAGCTTTGGTTATCTACAAATCTCAGTGACACACAGCCTGCTCACGTATGCCTCCACACAATGAAGCAGGGCAGCAAAATTTCTTCCCAGGACTCAGCCTCTAGCAAGTCCCATTTATTATACAGCACACTGAGACACTTCCCAGACCAGGCATCCACTGCTAAATGTGGCTGCAAAGTCCACTCCTTAGGCAAGGGGCAGAGAAAGATGATTGGATTCTTCTCCTGATAAGTAAACTCTACATAATCCTCAGAGATGATAAACCCTGTCTAAAGTCCAGAATCTGGGTCAGATCATTGGTTACCTCTATAGCAGTTACACCAATAACGAATTTGGACCTCAGACTTGAAAACTCACAATACTCTTTGATGTATATAACTTCATTTTGACACACACAGAAAAAATTTGACTAAGTTTGTGAAAATGCACAGAAAACCCCTCATAAACCTGAAGCATTTCCATGCAAGCCAGACTTAATCATTTCAAAATAAAATATATTTTTAAATAATATTACTGTAGGAAGTGTTAACCTGTCAAGGTGCGCAGCATTCAATTATATAACATGGTAAACTTCCTAATTATTGTAAAATAACTCGAGCTGTGAAGAGTAAAGACTCTAACTTGTATGCTCTGTGTCAATCAGCCACACCAAACTGATGACTCTTCTGTTCTTGTGAGCCCTGAGCAAATTATCCGGGGTTACCTTTTCTACCAGCCAAACACTTTGCAACTGGAAAGCTTAGCCAAGAGCCAGGCTGAGCCGGCTGCAGGGTGAGGAGCTGCCCTGGGCATGAGGTGGAAGTGGGAGGGTGGCAGGGCTGCACGTGGTGTGCTGTGCTGACCTCATTTCTCCCCATGGCTGTGCCAACAGAGAACCAAGTTCACTTTACAGCTCTGCATTTCACAGCCCCTTCTGCAGTGGCTGAAGCTCAGCCCGAAATTAAACATGCTGTACCCGGGTGAAACAAGGCAAGGCATTTCTTATTGGGCTGGATAGAGACCAGAAACCTTGGAAACCTTTTGCAGGATCTGTAACCAGCTCAGCCAGTTATTTCCCTTTGCATCGATCACCCCCTGGCCCCCTTGCTGGGATAGCACTGGGATGTGGTTCCAGGTAGCAGTGCTGTGCAGGGATAAGCAGAGAAATGCTCTCAGGGACCTGCTGGCAGTTTCTCCATCTGTGTACTTGGTTTGTGAACCTCTTTGTTTGCAGGCACAGCGGCAGTGCCCACATAGCATAAATAGCTTTCCAGATGTGAGAGTTTATCTTATTAAGCAAATGTCTCACACGTGT
This sequence comes from Atrichornis clamosus, assembly GCA_013400975.1. Lineage (NCBI taxonomy): Eukaryota > Metazoa > Chordata > Aves > Passeriformes > Menuridae > Atrichornis > Atrichornis clamosus. Next base: position 57,541 of record WBMZ01003425.1, on the reverse strand, counting down.
TTAGCATCCTTAAGGTAAGAGTTGTTTTGCTTGTGGGTTTTGCCACTTACCGCTCATCCCCTTTGGAAACCCACCAAAGGTGCTTCTTGGAGCCTGTTCTGTCTCCCCAGCTCACCACCCAATGTTCCCAAAGGATGGGCTGGCACAGTGCCTGTGGGATGCACTGCTGGTAGGCAGGACAGGTTCTGATGCTGTTCCCCAAGCCTCTGTGGGAGGATAAATGTCCTATGGGTGCACAGGACCCGTCCAGAGCAGCAAGGCTCCAGTGGGGCCTTTGCCTTATTCTGGTGTTGATTTGTGATCTTGAATCATTGATTAGGTCATTGATGAGTTAATGCTTGCACAATGCTCTCTATTTTCAGTGTTGCATAAGTAGGAATCACTACCATTAGTAAATAACATTTGTTTATTGATATTTGTACCCAAGTTATTCATGCCACCTTCATGTTTTTCCCTTCTACTCCCTCCCTTCCCTAGCCCTCCATGGGGCACAGTTGGTCATATGTGAATTAAATGTAATTAGGCTGAAAGCTTGATGATAAAAACTGATATTCCATCTACATCTTCATACTCACATTTTACTTCGCTCAGGAAGTGCTCAGGCCATCCTCTTCCTCTGGGGCTGGCACAAGTGTGGATCACAAACCAACTTTAAAAAGTATGTTTTTTCTGAGTTCCATTAGAAATTATTTGGCAGCTCTGTTGATGGAATGAAACAGCCTAAAAGTGACTCTAAATAAGTCTGTCTTTTTGTTCAGAATAGACATATGCCAGTGTGCAATAAATAGCAACTCCCTATCAGAGAGTTTTGTGGTTTTGCACTGATCTGTTTACTGCAGGAGAAACTTCTTTGCTTGTCTTGCTCCTGGTAGCCTTTATGTTAGAGCTTTTTCTTTTGAAACTATGTGGTTTTTCAGGTAACATTCAGAAACCATTTCTTTTGTTGTTGTTTTTGTAGTTTTCCTTGAAGTTCATTGATTTGTTCAAACCAAAAACTCAAAGCCAATCTCTGAGGCTGTCAGCCTATTTAGCTGTGGAGGAAAGTCCACCAACTTCTGTAAATAGAGATGATAGTGTGCGGCCCAGCGGGCTGGTGGAGCCAGGGGCCTGCCTGGCAAAGTGCTGTGCCCAGCTCCAAATGGGGGGGGGGGGTGTGCATGGGACCCCTTCCCTGCAGCCTCCTGTGGCCAAGCAGCCGTCTGCAGAATGCGGTGCAATGGTCCTCACACCTCCTTTTTTGTTGCTGCACGTTAAAATGACTAGAGCCAGCAACACTCTGAGAGGCAACAGGCACACCGCAAGCTCTGAAGTCTGTTGGTTTTGGTTTTGGGTCTTTTTTTTTAAAGTGATTCACCTTAAAATTGGAGCCCTTTAAAAACATCGGTTACCACCATTTGTACTTTGAAACTTTTAAATTTTTTTTTAAAGGAAGTAGGGTTAGAAATGCCAAAACAAGGTTTGGCCAAGGGGTCATTTTGTCGCTCCTGGGCAAAGGGGAAGGCTCTGCACAGTGGGTGCTCATCACAGCAAAGGGTTTTGGTTTATGGTTAAAGATGTCTGTGATACTGAAGAAGGCAGCTGGTGGAATGTCTTGCATTTTCTGCTCATTTTCACTGGCTGGTCTTTGCAAGACTTTGGAGACAGAAATGAAACCTTAGCACAGGTCTGCCTGCAGGCATGAGCCTGAGTCCTTTCCCACTTCTACCACTTTAGAGCCTTTGGTCTTGCCATTAGCAAACTCTCAAGCCCCAGCAATTGCCAAAACCCTCCAGGCAGATGAAAGGAAGTGGATCCATTTTCTCTAAACTGGCTCCATGGCATTTTACAAAGAGCCTCTTAACAGATCCAATACTAGGCATATTTTCATCTCTCCAGCTCAAGAACACCTTTTGAAGGCCAGCAGAACCTGTGACTGGGACAGGGATTAGTGTAATCCCTTCCCCTACCCCATCTAGAACATCTCCTAGAAGGAGTTTTATCTGTTCCCATCCTCTGCCCAACCCCCTTACTGCCCATACAGGTTCTGAACAGCTTCACTCTTTCCCAGAGAATTACCTTTTTCTGTTACAAAAGGTCTGCAAGTGTAGCATACAGCTTTATGCTCTTGTTTTTGAAAAACAATGTGTTATATCTTCTGTAAGTAAAGAGTGGCATATAACTTAAGAGAACCTTTTATACTTTGCTTCAAAACTTTAATAACTGTGGTATCTGTGACTACCAAATAGTGGTATTTTTTTATTATTCCTCTGTACTGGTGATTCACAGAGCAGAGAATAAAGACATTTGTGATCAGTTGTACATCAGCTGCAGCTATTAAAATGCAAAGCAGACCATCAGTTAGTTTGTAAAGCCATAGATGATGATGCTGTCTAATCCCCATCTCCAGACAGGTTCTAGTGATAACCAAGTGCATAGGCTTTTTACACATTATAAATTATGTACAGGCCTGGCTTTTGGACACAACTGTTTTTTCTTAGAATGCCTTTTTCCTGTACTGCCTCTTCTTCTGCCTGTGCAGATAAAGGAAAAAAAAGGGGAATTTCTAGAGATCTCGATACAGTTCTCATCGTGCATTTATTTTTCTTCTTTAGAGAAGTAGAATTTAAAAAAAAACCCTTGATACCTACTTTTTAACAGTCTTTCTGAAAACTTCGTCAGCAGCTTCACGCTTTTCTTGGCGGTGCATATATTTCCTGGAAATGTTTTTGTTTATTCCCGTTGCAGTATGTACACTCCCCTTAGTCACTCTGTGGCAAAGGAGCTCTGAAAAATGGTACTTCTGTGAGCACAGACTGCATCAGGCGGGGAAACTGTTTAAAAAGGGCAAAAGTGGATCTGGTCAGTTGTAAGATAGGCCACTCAGTTTAACTTGCACAAAAACAAGTAACATGTGGAGGGAGAGACTGAGTCTAAACAGCTGGGAACAAGCAGAGAAAAGTAAAAAGTCTGGGAAGCCTTCAGCCACCCTGCTGTCTGCACATTGCCTAGCACAGACTTTGTAGAAGCTCTGTTCTGAGAAAAATTGAAGAAACTCAAATACACAGTGCAGAAAAGGGTAGAGATTTGTTATGGAGGGGAGTTTCAGATGAAATATGGATGTTTTGGTGTCACACTAGAGACTAATGCCACTGACACCCAGATGCTCATCAGTATAGTCAGAGCAAAGGCTGGTGTGCCATCTTCCAAATTTCCTTCCAAAATAAGAGTTCAAGAAGACCCTGGCTGAGATCATCATTTCATTGACCTGTTTGCTGTTGCTTTCTACTTCCCCACAGAAATCACAGGGACTAGCTGGGATCTGTACCCTGCACAGACACAGCCTACGAGTATCCCTGTCTTCAAAACTTCTCGGCACAGCTCTCATATTTGAGCACAGCTAACAGAAGAGTATGAAAGACAGCACCATTTCTCTATGTCCTCATCTTCTGACTGCTAGTTTGGTCACACAATTTTTATGCAGCAGACTGAAAGCAAATAATTTGCCTTCACTACATCTTTGTAGGGAGAAAAGGAATTTGTAGTGTCAGAAAAGGCTGTGCATTCTTCAAGGAGAAAAATAATCATATTTCTGATGCTTTAGGGCACATCATCCAATGACTTTGAACTGATCTTAATGTTGCCTTCAGGTATCTCAACTTACCCAAGAACCTTATTCAAAAAATTCAGGAGGCTACATCAAAATGGTCCATGTTAAGAATGTCAGATATCAAAGACAGCTTCATAGTTAATGTAGACTAACACAGACATCTTTCTGGGTTTATCAGAAATTTGTTGGCTTCAAGGGATCAGTTAGAATTGAGGTTCTTGATATTCCTACTGCAAGATGAAATAGGTGAGGTTATTCCTTTGTATGTCATAAAGAAGTTAAAATCCATGCAGACTCTGTTTCTGTAATCTTTGAAATCACATCTGCGACAGTTGAGGAGTAAAGTTCAGTGAAAATTCACACAGCAAATTAAAAGCGTGTGTTCCAGGCTTAAGAGAAAGTGGGTGTGTACCTGTGTCCGCAGTGAAGGAGTGGAGGTGTCTCTGGAGGTTCATTCTCACCTGTTTGTGGCTGGTAAACCAAAACCAACTCCACCGAGGTCAGAGACACAAAGGCACAGCAGGGCCAGTGAACGCTGAACCTGGGCCCATGCAGCCCCTTAGCTGACTTGCATTTCAGAAAGTCCAGACTCAGAAAAACTCTCTAGTTGCTTTTTTTTCCTGAGTTGGACATATTGATATACCTCAAAACCAAGCATTTCCCAGCCATCCCTCTGCCCATCCAACTCTGCCTTCTTTGGAAAACTGCTTCACTGAGACTTTTAGCTTTCCTTAGCTAAACACACCAAACTCTATCAGCAATCCTCCAGGTGTTTATTCAATGTTTGTTTTTGAGGGATAAGTGGGACAGAAGGAATAAGAAGAAAATGCTGACTTGCTCTCAAATACAGATCTGCTATCTTATAAGAACTTTAAATGTCTTCATTTAAAGCTAAATGGTTGTAATTTTTATGGATATACATTTGTGCTCTATTGCTCTCTTTTTATGTTCTGTGTCAATACACTCAATCTTGTCTACATTTGCATTCTGCAACCTCTATGCTGCTGGAAGGTCTGTTTGTGATTGGACTTCTGCTCATCCTATTTTGTATTTAATATAACAGTGTTACAAGGTATATTCTTAATTCCACATGAATACTAATGAGTGTTTGCTTAGGGTCAAATATTCCCTAGGAGCATCACACTAAACAGAATGTATCTAAATGTCCAAGAAATAATTTTCAGGACCATTCTGATAATGTTTCACTGCAGCTTCCTTCACCAGGAAAAAAAACCAAGAGCCAAATGGTGGGCACTCTCACCACAAAAGCAAGCAGAGAGGCGGCTTGGAGAGGGCAATAGCTGCCTTCTTCCTCCCTCTGCTCTTTTCCCAGTGACATGGGGTGTGTGACATTGTATTTCGGTGTGGGTACATCAGCTGCACAAATATGCTCGTTGGTTGGCATGGCGGGGCAAGGGGTCAAGGCTTCAGTTACCTGTTGCCCCAGATTTACCTGCCCTTGTGGTGGGTAAGCCCACATGGCAACCCTGGAGAGATGCTCTTGCTTCCTTGCGCGGTGACTGCCCTTTCTTGGCACAGCTACACGCCCTCCACCTCTGAATAATGACCTTGTTTCTAAAGTGGAATGTGTAATAGGGGAAAGGAGGTGGCCAGAACTCAAATGAAGGAATAAAAAAGACCAGATGAATCCATTTTGAGATGTTCTTTTGATTCTCTTGACCTCTATTTCCCTACTCTTCTTCCAAGCTCTCTGCAGTTATTTCAGTGTGAGTGCTGCTAGCCACATGGATAAGATTCAGCTTGCAAAAACGTATGCTTGCAGCAAGGAACCTCTAACCTTTAGCAGCCATTTCCTCTGAAAAGCACAAGTTTCATTTTCACTTACAGTGAAAAACGTGTGGAGGGGGAAGGGGAAGAGAACCTCATCTCTCTGCAAAACCAGCTGAATGGTCCTATTTTCATCCTCTGCATCAAACTTCACATAGCTTTTTGCATTATGCAGTGTGCCCTCAGGAAAGAGATCTGGCAGAAAAAGCAAATGCAAACTCTCTCGTTAGTCTTGAAAGACCTGGTCTTGAGCATTTGGGGTCAATCCCCTTCAGCGGGTTCATTTTTCTTCATTGCAGTTTCATGAATTTAGCCATAAGCAAAAAGCAGAGTTTAGTTAACCATATAGGTTTGGAGGTATTTTTCTTCATTAAGCAAAACTGAGAATTGCATGCCATATTGGAAGTCAGGAAGGTAGAAGAAATTCCACTTTCCTGTAATATATCCAAATATATTGCAAGTAATGTACTATAGCACCAGCAGAATGGGGCTATACTTTCACCTGGGGTAAACCCATGTAACTCGTGCTAGTAGTTCTAAAAATGGGGTGAAGAAGAAGAGGGGGGTTTGGGGAGTTTCTTATTTGATTTGTTGGTTTTGGGTTTTGGTTGATTTTATTGGGTTTTTTTCACTTGAAACTCTTGCGCTCAAGTGCATTTCCGCCTAGAAAATATGGGGGGGTGTTCAGGTCTGACATGACTTGAAAGATGAATAATAACATACCTGGTCCCCCAACTGTAAGGACTCCACTCGGTCACCAGCCTCCTGTCACATACACATTTTAGGGACAGCAACTCTTGGGACCTTCTTCAGTACCCCCTAAGTCCTGCTAAAGCTCTGCTGTCTTTGCAGAGTTGAGCAGAGGTGGAGAGCATCCCCTCCCAGGCAGCAAAGGGTGCTGAACACAAGGCTGTTGCTGCCTTTCACGGGGGATCATTGTACATCAACATGCATGTAAACCATAAAATACCTGGAGAAAATATAAGATACCATAGTGAACAAGATGAAGAGATTTGACTGAAAATAAAAAGGTTGCTGGTGAAATATGAATCTGTGAGAAATGCCTTCAAAATATTGGGAACTGATAGAGAAATGTTAATTGCAATCCTTTTTAAAGGAAAATGCAATGGATTAATTCTCTTGTGGAAATCAACATAAATGACTCAGTAGTATGGGGAAAAAGGTGTAAAAGAGAGAGTTGAGTGCGTGAGAACAGAGAGTGCATAATGTATTAGCATCAGCAACACAGCCTGATGGGTGAAGGCTTTTATACTACCTCTCTATTGATAGGTATTTCAACCAGCAGTAAAAAACTGCTCTTGACACTCATCTGTGTAGGGAAAAATATCCACATAGTCTTTGCTGTAGGACCAATTAGCCTGTGAAAGCAGCTGGGGGGAGGGGGGAGGTGCGGGATATAAATGCGGGATGCATCCACACTTGATTACTCTAATGAAATGTCCATTGATTCCTATAGATTAATGTGAGAAGAACGGCAGCTGTGGAGTGGCTAACACCTCTAGGTCAGCAGCTCTGTGTGTGTGTGTGGACGTGTGCAATGGAGGGGGTAGCACACAGCCAGGCCAAGGTAGACAAGGGAGGGTTAGTGTGGCTGCAGAGGGAGAGGTGGCCGAGGTGCGTGGACGTGACAGCCGGCGACGGAGGGAGATCCGCGGGAGGCCACAGCGAGGGGCTGCGGGGACAGCGCGGTCCCTCCCTGCCTCGCTCGCTGCCGCTGCCCCTCGCTCCCGTTTGACTTTGCTGTAAGGCAGGCTGAGCTCACAGGTCATCTGTTTTTGTTAGATTAATTTGATTCAGCGTGTAGGAATAGAGGGCTGAGCGGGCTAATGGCTCTCTGCAGGTGACATTGGGAATGGTCAACGCTCGCATCCTCCTCCCCCATTGCTGTGACTGCGAAGAGAAGCCACTGACAGGGGCTCCCTCTGTGTCAGGGATGCCGGTCCTGCACCGCAGCCCCCGCGCCCGGCACCACCTCACTCCGGCGAGTTCCTCACGTCTCAAATACTAATCCCTTATCTCTTGCGCCGTGTCATGCAGAAGGACTTAATTACAATACCGGGCGAGGGATTTGCTGAGCGACTGCAGCGCTTGGTGCAGGGCTGTTCTTATTGCACGGGGAACAGAGTTACTGGGGACCCTGCCATGATTGTCACAAGAGATGCACCGTGTCCTCTCCTGCAGTAATTCTGGCATGTTGGTGTTGAAGGTGATGTGCAGGCAGCAACCTGCCGCCTGTGCCAGGGAAGCCTAGAGGAGTGACTGGAGCGTAAATTGCACTCGAAGGGGAGGCGGATGTGGAAGTATGAAATATTTAGGCTGGGATTCTAGAAATTACATTTCAGATTAAACAAAAGCATTTCTGGGCCAGACTCGCGTTGGGATAGTACCCCACAGTTGTACACTTTGTCTGATTTGTCTGGTCACAATAGAGGAAAATCTGTCTGTTACTTCCTACTGAGGATGAGGAATCTTTTAGCTGTGTTGCATTGTGAGGAAAGCTTGTGTTCAATTAAGGACACAAAATAGCTAGACACATTGTGGCTGTTGTTTCAGCTGTTTTCAATGCACACTTCACCACATCATCACAGGACTTCAGAATTCAACATTTGCCAAAGTTTAAGAACCGATGTTTCTTAGCAGTACATACAAATGAGGTCAGGCAGTTGCAAGACCCACGTGGTCCTGCAAAGATCAGGGTTCCCCAGAAAGTGCAGGATCTGATGTTGGGTATTAAAATGCCTGCTAACTCTGCAGGAAAGATGAATCCTAACTCTCAATCAGGGCTTTGAGCAACCTGCTACTGGCTTGGCAGCAATTATATCAAATGCCCAAAACCGATGCTAAGAGATAATCTGGTAAATATGCATGTAGGCAAACATGAGCAGAAAGAGGTCCAAGTCTGGGATCCTGCAGAGGTTTCTCCAAGACAAGCTCTCTGCTGAGCCCATCCCTGCCAGCACCAGGGCTTCAGCAAGTGCAAGGGCATTACAGGTGGGCAGGAGGGAGTTGGCCTCAATGTGCAGTGCTGACCTTCACTACTGCACCCAGACCTACCCAAACATGCTGCCACCTCCTTAGATCACTACATAACCTAGGCTTTTAGTCAAAATTTTTCATTTCTGTCTGTTCAAGAACATGCTTATCAATGATTCCTCTTTTTAACCCAAGATTTTCACTTCTGGTTAACTCGTATTTTAATGTTATGCTCTCCTGCAGAAACGCCTTGCTTCTCTCAGATTAATAACTGTACCCAAGCAAAGATTTTTGTCATGCTGCTTTTGCCCCTTTTTCACAGTGGCAGGACGTACAGTGTGCTGTCAGCGCTGATGCAGTATGAATAAGGAATTAAAATGCAGTGCCTAGATGTGTTTGGCCACTCTGGCTCAGGGGGTGTGTGTGTGTGCAGGCAGCCAGGCACTGGCAGCACGGGCTGTCCCTTTAAGCCTCACCAGTGTATTTTTAGAAAGCATAAATAGGCTGCATTCTCCCACTTGCTCACTATCCAAGACATAAAAAGGAAGGGCTTTCTGCTTTCTTCAAGTCTCCTTCCCCTGCTGGCACCATATAAGTCTGTCTTTTAAGCAGTACAGGTCCACAGCCCTTTTTTTTTTTTTATTGAGAAGCTGCAGAACTCTAACCGGTGGTTCAATAAATTGTATTACATCCCCTTCGTACTGAATGCCCTACAAGCTTTGGCTTTCCATGTGTAATTGCAAGCTGTTATTAGCCCAGAGCTTTGTCCGTTACTGTGCCACACTATTGCTGAGCGGTCAATTTTTTTCCCCTGCCATTTCCTTTGCTCACACCATGCTGACCACGTTGGCCAGGGGCTGCCCGAGGTTTATAGTGCAGCATTGATTTTTCTTTTCTCTCAATACTGACAGAATCATAGATCCAAGGCAAATAAAGAAATGCATTCTGTGGTGATGAAATGTCTTTCGTTCAGCCTGGATTGAATCAAAGGCCATCACAGAAATGTTCTACTCTAAAATGCTAGTGAAGCTTAAGGCATTGTTGGAAAATGAATTTTCCATTTTCTTAGCTGTAATTTGGATTCTCAAATCACTGTGCTAAAAATAATCAGATAAAACTGAATACAGACTACAAGCCTATGTAAAATGCTATTTCTTAGGTTTTGCAAGCTGCTTCAGCTGATATGAAAGGAATCTGGCAGTAGATCAGAAAAGTAATTGCTTAGGTGGACTTCTAGTAAGTATGTTGCATTACTCTGAGTACCAAGGTATAGATGACTTCTTTGTAATTAGTACACACCATGGTAAATAAGCTAACCATAAAGATACCTTTTGCATATCTACTGGAGGGAGATATTTCTAGGGGGAAAAACAGCACACCTTATATCACCTATATCTCAAAGCTGGGTATTATTGCTATTTTGGAAGGGATGTTGAAGGGTTTCTGGTAGACAGACCCATGTGATTGTTCTAGAAGTAAAGAGTCTGTGGGGGCAGAGTAGAGTCACAGAGGGAATCCCTGGCAGGGCCTGGAAGAGAACTTTGATCCTCAGTAACTTAGCACCATTTTCAATGCAAAATAAAAGTAGCCATGCTTTTCATGACATCTCTGGGAATGGGTCACTCCATATGATACTCTTGTTAGCACAGGTTGTTAGTAACCAGACAAGGCCTGAGTCTGCCTAGCTGGCTGCACTGGCACAGGGCTTCAACATCCTGTAAAGAGGGAGCACCTTGACTAATTTTTAGGCAAATGTCATTTCCTATAACTTAAAGTCAATTAAGGAACCCAGACCTGTCATCTTGGAAAAGAGAAGACAACCACATGGTAAAGATTTCCCCATATTCTGTGGTTTTCTTTTCCTTTATTTTTTTCTGTATTATCAAGTCTTGTGACTTAATACCTGGTGTATGTGGCCATTATAAATTTAACCCAACTCACCACCAGGGATATCAGTCCCTTCATCCTTGAAAAAACAATGAGTTTTGTCTTCCCTCAGCTTTTCATAAAAAGTTGTGCAGAAAGACTGAGCAGAGGATCCTTGTGTTCCCTTCTTCACAGGACAGTTTCCTCTGTGACCCTGCAAAAAGATAAAGCCCCAGCTTCAACAGGGTTCCAGCACAAACTTGGCAGTCCAAAACGTTCTCTGACTCCACGCTTCAGGAAGATCACACGTTTTACTGAGAATTTAGTGTAAAAAAAATTAAAAAGAAAAAGAAAAAAGAAAGAGAGAGAAGGAAAATGCACCCAGAGAATAGAAAAGGAAGAGAAGAGGGACATTTATATATGGAAATAACTGATGGATTCAGCAAAGTTAAAACTACAAATTCACAAAATAAATATATTTGAATGTAGCCCTTGGGCAACATTGCATTAATTCCCTAGCTTCGGACCTTCTTTTTTCTCCTTTCTTAATGGCTACACATTTGATATCAATGTGCACTGTTTTACAGCTATTTCTTCACAATTGCATTCCTGACAATGCACAATAGGTCTTTACACTGTGTAACAAATCAGGTTATTTTTCTTCACTGATGATCCAGAAAAACTCTAAAAAAAAAAATTTAAAACATTTTTGGGTAAAATTCGGTGTCTTATTCAATGTGAAATGCTTCTGAATGTTTTTTTAATCAAAAGACCACTAAGAAGTCCTTTCTCTATCCCAAATTGTGCGGTAACTTTCCCTACAAAATTTCTCAAAAGGTTACGGTGTGGCTGGATCTGTGTTACTCATGTTAAAGGACTGTGTTGTGCAAGGTGCAGTGTTGCTTTTATTTGTAATTTTTAAGAATGCTCCAGAGTGGAAGCAAAATCAGGGATCGCTCCCTCGCATTTGTCTTGCCGAGGTGATTCTCCTCTAAGGTTCTAAAACCTTTGAGAAACCCATTACTTTCTCTACGTCCCATTTTGTCCAACTCCTGCCTCATGGTGTTCAGTAACACGCAAAACTATTACAAAGAAGGCTCTGCAAGATGATCTGAAATCAGCTGCAAACCAGCTCAAATCCTGGAAATTGCTGACCTGTCTAATGCTCATCTGTATTAGACCAGCAATGATTTTCAGATCTTGCACCCACTGTGGGTGTCATTATACAGGTGCCATAACCCTTCCTTTTTAAGTAAGCCTTTCCCAGAAAATTAAGTCAAATCCTTTGCTTGCTGGTGTTCCTGATGTAGATGAAGGATAGACCTCAACAGTAACCAAAATGAGGGACTGCTATTTGGGTGTGTTTAAACCTTCAAAATTCACTTGCCGGGATTTTTGACAGCAGGAGATTTGCACAGAGATTTAAATTCAGATTGAGAGTTTCTATTTTGGACAATATCTCCATTAGAAGCTGGACAAGATAAGAAGTGGAGGTTTACAAGTGTTGGTAAACAGTCCCCCAAGGATGGAGAGTCACATTTTAAAGGTACTGGGGGGATGGTTGTACAAGGTAGAAACAAAATTAAGATGTGTGTAAAACTATGAACAGAGCTGCCCTTCTGCCTCTATCTATCACTTTATGGATTTGTGACATCACTTATGGCTAAAATCCAGGCATTGCTCTGTACAGGCTGCAGTCTGGAATCTCCACTCTAAATTCTAGGAAGGGGAAAGCGAGGAGAATCAACAAACAGGATTAGTGTCAGGGAATGCAAGCGTGATGAATACTTCCACATATTACCAAATGTATATAATAGGCTAACTATGTAGGAAATCATTGTCAGGGCAAAAAGCTGTTAATTGGATCACACACGAATGTAATGTTTTCTTAATGTCTCAGCTGGTGCATAAGTGCTTGTTGACTGGTGCATGATCTCTGTGTTTTATCAAATGCCCAAACTAGCAAGATGCTATGATAATTAATTTTTAAGGGGGCTGAAAAAGATCAGCTATGCTTGAGTCCCAAATGGATGCCTTTTCTCTGATCCACTGAGTTCACAGCTTTAAGTGTAACAAGCAAAAATGGTTGAACAAGCAAAGAGCAAAGGAGACTAGAGGGGCATCAAAATGCAAAGCAGCTCCACCATAATGTGCTGTTCAGTGGGGAAGCACCATTCTGCTCTCCTTCCTCTGCCAGCAAGGAGCAACTTCTGGTTTAAAATGACAAAAAGGGAAAAAAAATTTAAGATTTGTGTCGCTGTAAGAAAAGATTGTTAGTAATAATGATTCCAGCTCTACTGTGAAAATAGTGGAGATCTGGTAGGAGCTGTCAGCTGAGGTTGGTCTGAGGGCCAAATGGGGCTGAGTTTGCAGCTGGTTCTGCAGGAGGCACCTCGGCTGGAGTTTGGGCCAGGGCAGCACTGCAAGCCAGGGCAGGCTCAGTTTGACTGTACAGTTCACACCCTTCATTAAAGATGTGCAACTTGAGTTTCCCCTGCTCCCTGAAATTTGCTAAAGGGAATGCAGTCGGCTCCCAGCTGCTTTCAGAGGCTGAGGCCACACTGCTCACCAAGAAAGGAGCATTCACTTGTGTTTTACCCTGCTCTGCTGCAGTGTCCTCTGTACTGGCAGCTGCCTTAGGTGATTTGATGATCCTCTGCACATTTGGCCTGCAAAAACAGTGGCAGCAATAGAAGGTGTTTATATGTATGGTAAAATAGAAAGTTGTTTGGTTTGTGAAGGACTTTTCCTTTGGAGGAATATTGCATGTATAAAGCCCACCTCCCTTTGGAGGCACTCATCTTCCTCAGCCTCTGTGAATGTCATCTTTCAGCAAAAGATCAACGAGGATTCTCTGGGATATTCACGTTTTTCACCCTACAAACACTGAAACTGCCTGGAGACCTGATCCTTTTCCATGCAAAGGTCCCTGCAAAGCTGCTCAGTGGCTTCAGCACTTCCTGGTTTGAGACTTCCCTCAGCAACTTGTCCAGCCCAGTAGGTGCACAGTTCTAAACAGCTGCCAGTACACATGCATTTACATAAAACGTACAGAAAACTAGCAAAATTATGATGTTCATTGGGATGTTCTGTCTAAATTGAGACTTTTAAGCACTAATAATAATTAACTACTTTCTTAGCAACGAAAAAGTCTTAAATGCCTATTTACTTAACAGTCCCCTAGGGTGTCTTTGTTCTGAATGGGCTAAAAAATCTTAGCTGCAAAATAAGCAGGCGATTCCAATCAATAGAGCCAGAGGACTATATTGATTACCAGAACTCCATTCTTTAGTCATTAACCCTGTGAATTCTTTACAAAAGCTGTACAGGACAATTCCTAACCACTACACCATTTGAGGAGTCATTCAGATATTTGAATGTCATTAAACTTTCATAGCTTGTTTACAGCCCTTTCAGCCTCGCCTGAAGGATTGTGCTCTGAGCCTTGCTGCCACACAGCCCCTCTCTGCCCAGCTGAACTGACAAACAGCATTAATCAAGCCCAGAAATTTCCTCTGCAGATATGTTTTTCTTGTTGGCTATCGCTAATGTTGCTTCAGAGCAGGGAAACAGGTCATGGAAGGAGTGAAATAATATTCTTAATTTTTCTACGTTTCAGTTCCAAGCCAGAATACTCTGGCTGATGCTAAACACACCTTTTATCCATCCTTGTATAGAAAACTACTCGTGCACCCTGTAGTCCCTTTGTCCATACTGGATGCCACAGGGCTCCATATGTGGACGCAGGGGAATGACACAAAGTGGGGCAGTGGGGAGGGAAGGCAGCTGTGAGGTGGGAGGAGGAAGAGGAGGAAGTGATGCCCAGAGAGCTCCTCAGATCTCTCCACCTCCTTCCCCTCAGTGGGTCCTGTGGGACCTGCCCCCATGACACCTCCCTCTCAGCAGCCCTGTATTTAAGAGAAGATTCTCGCATTTCAGATTGAGAAAGTTCATGACACACAGTAATGGCTCTAAATGGTAAATTGAATCACACAGTCAACAATTGAATAGGAGCAGCAAAATGAGCCAAATACCAGCAATGTAAGGGGATGCTGAAGGAACTCCCAGCAATCACAAGGCCGCTGCAAAGATAGGCACTCTTCCTCTTCAAAGTCCAGGTGGCTTTAATGTTATAGAATATGTAACATTCCATAATGTAGTGTTTCTTTGCTATGGAAACAGTAAGCTGATCGGCATCTTTATAAAGACACAGAATGGAAGTGGTGATTTCTGAATGTTTTCTTAATGGTTTATATAAATTTCAGCCACAGCTCGTCCTTGGGTTGCTTGCTCCAACTATTCTTTTATTGGTTATGGCTTTGGCCCAATGCCTGCTGGATATGGGGATTTGGCTTAGGCTGTGTTTGTGCTGGTTACACAACACAAACATGGGTTTGTTCCTTGCCTCCCACTGTACCATGAAGGTTTTAGCCACAATAAGCAGATGAACACCAAGCAATCATTCGCTCTGAAACTGAAGACCCTGTTTTGAAATTAATGAATAGTTTGAGAAGCACACAAGAACCCACCTAAATATTCTCAAAAAGGGAATGTTATTTCAAAGACTTAACTGGTAAATATTCTTACATTTATATGCAAAATTGTCCTGCACCTTTTTTGCAATTAGTGCTTGATCTAGTCTACTTTCAGTGTTCTGCCATTATCTTTATCTATTTGAAAAGTTCCCAAGAGAGCTATAATGAGCTGGGGCCATTTTCATGACTATTGATTTCATGGTTAAAATTATAGTATTTGGTTGTTATTTGACCAAACTGAGATTATTATATGTTTTGAAAACAAGAACAGCAACAGCAGAAGTCACGTCCCTAGAAAAGTACAAAGTTAGGAACTGCCAAACAGCCCAGATTCCCCTGTGCTGCTGCTTTCCAGAGAGCAAGCAGAAGGCACACAGAGCTTCAGTGACCTTTGCAGTGTCACCCCATGCATTGTAGCAAAGCGTGGGATAGATCCCAAGAGTCTTTCCTCCCAGCTAGTGCCCTTGCCACTGGCACACATTTTCTTACCTGGGAAATGCTCGCACCTGTTTGCAACACTGCTGTACCAGTGGGTGTGTTTTGTGGTGAGGACTCTTTTAGGACTGAAAGGCTGGAATTTCATTATAACTCATAGTAAATAAATAGGTACTGGGCAACCATTTATGGAGTTTATTTTTCATTGTCACAATGCATTTAGAAAGTGTTGCTAAACCAAGGACTTTCTGCATGCTCTGGTTCCTGCTTTTCAACAGAGTAAACCAATCACAATTAGCAATGGATTTCAGATAAATCCAGAAATGTTTAAAGCAAGTTCCTAAATGTGATAAGAACTCCAAAATACCTTTTTGAATAGGGTGTTTCAAAAGGCTATTAGGACTAAATGGTCCTAGTGCATCATGTGGACAGAACCACCTTTTTTTTTCACTTTATTTTTTTTTAGTCTGAGACCTCTCTCTCTGTGTTTTATGAGAATAAGGGCATAACTCACCATCCTTTCTTTTCTGATCAGAATGGCAGAATTGTTGATTTTTCAGACTGTGGTGACATTTTGAGCTGTGTGAAATCCAATAAGGCTACAAGTATTTCCTAGTAAACTGTGAGCACTGTCAGGGACTGGCAGAGAAGTGTAGCAGCAGGTCCCACCCCCAGCAGACAGGAGCTACCTGAGATGTTGATAACTCCATGTAAAATGGGGTAAATGTAGGTGCAGTTGCCACTTTTTTACCTTTTTTCTATCATTGCCATGGAAATCATCACTAGTTTAACAAGTGAATCTAAGCATCTTGGCTCCAGTGTCTGCTGCTGACTTCATCTTCAGAGCAGGAGCATTTTGACATCCCATTTTCTTCAAGTGGAGTCACAGGTCAAAGGGCAGTGAGACACCTTTCCCCAGCTGTCAGTGATGTGCCTCCTTGAAATAAATCGAAAACACCTGCCCCCAGAGAAGCAGGTGGGGACTTTGTGTCCCCGTGGGCAGGATGGCTTGGCTGTGCCCTTGCAGGGCCCCTGTAAAGCTGTTCAGTGTGAGTGATCCCTGTACTCAGGGCTCTCCTGAGCATCACTGTGCCAAGCCTGACCTCCCATGCCGTGGCACCCAGCCAGAGCTGAGCTTCCAGACATGTGAGACAGCCCTGAGAAATGCATACAGCTGAAACTGCTCACCAGTAAATACACCCTGCTGCGTTTAGAGCCTCCTCCAGCTCAGATTAATGTGTCTTGGGGAGAAGCACAGTATCCTGGGGGACACAGGAGGGCAGATGGAGCTGTTGGAGCCCTGCTGCACCCAGCCAAGGAGGAAGGGAGCACTCCTCACCCACTCTGAGTAACATCTTCCTCTACATTTAACAGAGGACAGTTGGCTGCTCTCCTGTCCTCTGCTGCCCTTTTACTTAGAAGTCTGACTCCTGGGAATTAGTTTTGAAGTGAGACTGCAGGCAAACCCTGACTGCACTTGCCAGTGCTGTATCCATGCGGAGCTCAGGAGAGGACCAAGCTTTAGACATACAAAGCAAGCAGCTGATCCTCTTGCAGCTTGTAGACAGAAATGACCGTGATGGTTTAGTTAGGATGGGAGGAGGAACATGTGCCTGCTGCTGTGTATGCAGCTCAGCAAATTGCTGTGGCACTCAGGGCTCTCTCTGTGTCCACCACCCACAAAATATCTCTGTTGTCAACCGTAGAAAACATTCCCCTCCAAAACTGCTGAGTCCTGTTGCTTTCATCTCTGAAAAATCTAGGCCATTCAGTCACAGGTCTGTGCTCTCCGATCCCGAGAGACATGCTGGTACTGCCATCCTCTTGTCCTTGTGAGCCAGAGACACTTCTGTGGAAGAAATAGGTGCTTAAAGCCTTGTTCTGATTACATCTGCTCCACATAAAGCACAGTAACTTAACTGAAGCCAACAGTCACCCCGGTGTAAAACAGGATCGTGGCAGATCAGAAGCTGGGTTGTAATCCTCTCATTGCCCCAAAATAAATTTTCTTCTTGGCAGCAGGGCTTAACGATAAATGTTCAATCCTGACTTGTACACGGCTTAGGAGCACAAGATGGGCAGCCCTGTGTGGGCTGCTCAGCGTTCCTCGGCTGCGCCAGGAACTGCACTGGGAGCGGGCTGGACTGCTGCGAGGGGCTCGTGGGGAGCAGCCCCTGCAGCCAGAACTGCTGCCGGTGGTGACATTTCGGAAGGTTTTACCTTGTAGAGGCTTCATAAATGTCATCCTCAACACTCCCTGCTGAAACTGCTGGTGGTGGCTGCACTGAAGGGAATAGGAGACAAGTGATTCCCCTGGAAAGGATGGCTCCATGTCGGGTTTCTCCATCACTGTCACACATATCTCTGATAATATTTACTTACTGTTTGAAAGGAAAATGGCTTTCTGAAGCCATTATTTCTTTCTCCCGTCTGCTGTCATAAAGGTCTTTGTGATGGAATGATAGAGGGTTCACCCACAAAAATGGACAAAGCAGGAAAAGACACCAAAATATAAGGGCATCTCTAGGCAGGACAATGTAATATCACTGTGTCTATCAGTGGTGAGCATACTCTTGGTATACTCAAAGACAAAAAATGCCAACTAAAAATAAATAGGTAAGATGAGCACTGATATTTGAAGAACTTGGAAACTAGATTTGATTAAAATGGGGGGGGGTTTATGAGGCATTTTATCCCATCTTTTCTGGTATTCCTTTCTGTCTGGTTTGCACGGCAGCCTCAACACAGTGCAGCCTGTTTATCATTAGTAAGATGTAGTGTATATTAGAGCAGCAATAACAGTAAGTCATTTAGAGTGTACGTCACAGGTTACAAAGAAAATAGGGATGCTATTTTATTATGCCAAAGCTGTAAAGCTTACACTAATACGAAATATTGCTGGCAGTCACCTTGTTTTATTCCTCTTTTAACAACTTACTAACAGTGTGTAAATATAAAAGGAAACTTTGATTTTTCCATCCGGATACACTGAAAACTCTTTCAATAAAAATGCTAGGGTGCATTTAACACTGTGACCAGAAATATTGAAATTTGACAGTTAGGAGGTTAAAGGTTTCAAATTTATACACAGAGGTGTTTTGCTCCTGTCATGGTCATAGCAGCTTGCTCAGGATAACCCCTTTTGCTTACTGAACCTTTGAAAAGCAGAGAACATTAAGCAATACGTCTTGGCAGATGCCCTGGGATTTCATACCACCAGCAGAAGCCCAAATGCACACAAAAAGTGAACCTCTTAGGTGAAAACTGGTCAAGCCTTTCTCTGCTTCTGCCCCGTGTGCTGGCAAGCAGCTGTCTTGCACTGCTGCTGCCACCATCCTTTCCACTAGAATTAAGGCAGTTTTCTGTAATTTTCAGGTATCAGGTGCTACTGCTTTTAATTTTCACATAGATCACTCAGAACGGTGGTGTCAAGTGAACAGGTACAGGAGCCATTAGTGAGAGGTAATGACATCAACTAAATAGGTTTTCTACATTCCTGCCATAAAATAAATGCATAAAAGATAAAACAAAACAAAGTGTACTTTGCACCTCAAATGTCAAGATTTTAGATATCCTCCAGTCTTTATTTTAGGAATTTCGGCTGTGGTATTTATGTATTTGCCTTTCTACTACCATCTGAGAGAATAAATGCAGCTGAGAACAGACAAGGTACCACAGTGCTTCCAACTTTTTAAAATTATATTTTTCAAGCTCTACAAAGCAAAAAAATCTATGTGTTGATTTACTGAGAAACCATCCCTGCATAGACCTGCTTGGGATTACAGTCTTGACAAACCAACAAGTAAAACAATCAACTTCGCTTTTTTGATCTTCATATTGTAGTATGTAAGAGAACCACTATGAGCATTTATTTTCATATTCACCATAAAACTGTCCATAAATATTACTACAAATACGCAATAGCATTCTGGCTGATGTTCTAAGAACAATTACAGTGAGCACACATTTTTACACAGAGGCATCTGTGCAATATTAATGTACCCCCCTTACAGTGGAGCACAGCCCTGTCCCGCCAGCAGCACAGCAGAGGGGATGCTGCAAGGCAGGCAGCTCTGCTTGTTAAATGTGCCCCCCGCTGTCTCCAGGAGCTTGAGAAATTTGGGTTGGGTCTAAACTCAGGTTACAGCCCCTACTCACTTCAAACTGAGCAGCGTGCAGCCCCTGCCTTTGTTGCTTGTAGGACCCACATCAGTGGGAGCACCAGGCATGGAGCGAAGCCCGTCTGTTTGCTCAGGGCTTTGCCTGGGGCAGCGATGGTGGCACATGGGGTAGCTTGTAGGAGATCCTGACATGGACTTAGTGCTCTTACAGTGGAGCAACAGCAGGCAGGAGTGCAGGAGCCAGTTGCGCACAGGATTTTAGCCGTTTAGTGAGTCTGTGAGAGTCACTAATTTGTTCTGTGGTCCCAGAAAACAGCATGTGGCTCTGCTGAGGCTGCAGAGCACTGTCCCCCTTGCAGAGTGTGTCAAAGCCAGGTGTTTCTGAGGAGAGGGACTCTGTAACTTGCTGCACAGATCTTTATTGTGCTTTGGGAGTGAAGGCAGGAAATGGTGCAGGGGAAGAATGCAGAAGGGATCATGCTGTACCCATAAGTGGTTTGGGCCTCACAGTGCGCTGGAAAGTAAGTGGAGGTCACCGCATCTGTAGTTCTTCAGGGGATGCAGCTCTGCCATGCCTCAGCAAAGATGAGACTGGAGGTTTGACTTTTCACATTCTCTCAGGTGTAAATACCCACCCAGGCTCAGGTACCTGAGAGCTGAAGTTCCTGTACAGTTAGGAGAAATCACACGTCTGTGCATGGCAGAACCGCATGTCCTGCAGGACTCCAGTTTTTTGCCTGTTGGAGCAGCTGTCAAAGTACAGCACATACCAGTGGTAATAGCTGAGCTGAACCGAGCTGTTTTCCCTGAATAATGGCCTACTTATCCCAGCTCTCTCTGGCAGACAGTCCAGGGTCCTGTGTATCACTAAGATCCAGGTTAAAGCTGTTTGTCGGAGCTATGTGGCAGCAGGGAAAGATGCTGTATTAGAAAACAACTAAAACAGAATCATCAGTTAATGCCATTGAAAACATTGAACTCCTCTTTAAGGGCTTCACTGCTCCCTAAAGCTTTCAGTGTGCCAACCAAGTATTAGAAAGAGCCTTTTGTAAGCCCCTTGTACTGGGTGAATCTCCTCTGTGTTGTTTTCAATCCACAGATCATCCAGGCCTTAAGAAATTCAAATTAAATACTGTGAGGTTAATATATTCTGTATTCTCTATTTATATCTCTAGTCTTTCTGTTGTTGGTTGCTTGGTTTGTTTTCCCCAAGTATTTCTTTATTGGTCTGTTTTCCTCTCTGGACCTGAGGCTGGACTGCAGGAGCCAGCAGCCTTCCGGGGTCCTGGCTCACCTCCGGTACAATCATGCAAAAGAAGCAATTTTTCATTATTGATAAAATGTAATGTCATAATGTCATGGCCTTTCAGGTCATCATCTTTGTAAGTCAGCCATGACATTATCACAATTTATAATGATAACAAATGACCATAATGTTTGCATGTAATTTTCATTGGCTATTGCAGAATTCTAAAATCAGTCCTTCGAAGGAAGGATTTCATTAACAAGTGACTGTAATTACATGGTACTGACTGCTTCTAGTGGGGGCTTTTTGCTAACATGAAGTCTATTCTGTCTGATATGGGAGATATATGTACTTAGTAGAAATTTTAGATTTGGTGGCTCTTGGTTAGTTAAGTATTGATGCAAAATGAGAGAATATTCTTGCATTTTTATGATATCAAGAGCTTTATAATATGCCTAAATACTAATAATTTCTACAGGTTATATAAATATGCACCCCATGAAAATTGCTGGCTGGAAGGTCTGACTTGAGTGTCAGATTCATTCATAACTGTAGTGTTGGCTTTACTTATTTAATATTTCATGATAAACTTAAAAGATTTACAGCTTCAGGAGCTGGTGAGAATCATAGGGCATTTATTTTCATGTGATATTTAGAGGCTGGAGTTTCAGTCCCCAAACACTTTAAACATATTCTTAGCTTTAACATCTAGGCTGAGAACATCACTGGGGTGGGTTCCCTTTGCTCTGCAGGATCAGGACCTCAGAGTGAGTGCACCGAGTTCAATAGAGATGAATCTGGAGCACTTGTAGGGAGCACTCTGTCAATCTAATCCATAAATAAATACTCCTCTACTCCTGAAGTCCTCTGAAGCTAATGCATGAAAAACAATGAAACGCCTGGGCACTCCAGGCCTCTTGAAAAAACAGGGCCAGGCTTTTGTATCTGTGTGCGCGCGCACATGCGTGTGTATGAAACAAATTCAAACAAACAAAAATAAATGTTTCTGAAAGAGCAGCTGTGAGTTATAGTCTAACAGACTCCATGACAGGCCACCAGGCAAAAGGACTCTGAGCTGCACAATTGGTCCCCAAGGGACACGGTGCCTCAGAGAGGACAAAGCAAGAGCTGGGGACTCGGCTGTGCTTTGTTTTGGCCTACAAGGCTTATCAGACCCATGTTGTGATTCATTTTTCATCAGCAGCAAGAAGTTTCCAGGAAAAATTTACGTTTTTGTTTATTTCATTTTCCTTGAGACTGCTCCTTTTTTACTCTGAAAATTATAAAAGTACTGCCCTTATGAAAAATATTAGACTAAGTTTCATCCTTTGTCAGTGTGACACTAAGGCCACCTGGTTATTATTGCATTGTCCACTAAGTCATGCAAACACAACAGAAGGTTGTCTTTCTTTTAGAGTGAATTGTATTCAAAATGTCTCATTGTCTGGAGGATCACACTTTATGTGGGATATTGCCCAATTATATACATGGTCATTCATTTTGTAGCACTTGAACATCACTCATATGGGGATCTCCTTGTTACTGTCTTTGAAATCCCTACCATGAAGACTGGTTTCATCAATTTTCCAAGCCTACTGGCCTACAAATGACCCAATAAGGTCATTCATGGCAGCTCAGTCTCCACGTTGTAAATGCCCTCAGACCAGAGGCAGTTGGTTTGTTTGCTCACAAGAGTATCTTCACCCTCGGCAGCAAAGGCAGCTGAACTCCACAGGCACACTTGCATCAGGATAAATTCTTTTAAGTCGCTTTAGTGGAAAACTGCTTGAGCTGTCAAAGTTAGTATGCGCTGCAAGCAATGAACATTAACCAGTCTTCAGAGATACTGAAAGAAAACTAAGTGTCTGTGTTTAATTGTCCTTCTTGAAATACCTTTCTGTTACACATCCCCATTGCTCACTTAATTTGCTCAGTCTAACTCAGGTTTGACTTTCTTGGATGCGTTGACAGCCCAAGGGCTTGGCCGTATCAGGGAACATTTTGCAAACTCTAAGTGAGATGGCTCAGGATGATTTTAGCACAGCTCCAGCTCTTCTGCTATGGTTAGTGTCCCCAAATAAGAATGGGGGACTTGAGTAGGTTTGTCTCATTTTCTGTTAAGTTTTGTTGCCCCCAAACACTTTTCCCAGAATTTTGAAGCTGATGGCTGCATCACACTGCTTAATGATATTTTGTTTGATGACACACATAATGAGATGTCCATGAGATCATATGGTACCATTGCTATAGTCCATGTAACTTCCCGAGTGATTTTCATTCCACCATCACTTCATGGCTCTTCAGGACCCCACCTGTACCTCAGCACTGGCCACTCACTGCCCTGCTCAGCTGAGTCCTCCTGCTGGACTTGATCTGAGCAGAGGCTCAGAGCAGGATCAGAGGCTGCTCTTGCAGAGAGAGAGAAGAATCCACACTATTGCAGAAAGTCACAAAGACTCCTTTGCATTCTCTGACCAAACCTCCCTAAGCAATTGTTTGCAAAGGCTCTGTCACCCCTTGGGTTGATCTTGCTGTTGTTCTGGTCGGCCCTTTGGGGCTCTCTCCCTCTGGATACTCCTGGTGCCTGAGCTCAGTAGCCAGCTGTTCTCCAGCTGTGAGCATGGGTCTCCTTTGCTGCAGATTGCTGCAGTCTTCCCTGCCACCCGAGAAACAGCCACAGAGAGCACCTAAAGCCTGGTTTTAGCTTGCCATAACCTGGTTCTGCTGAGCTGCTTCTTTTCACGGTTATGCAGTGGCACGAGCCAGGCTCAGGGGCAATGGAGGGTTTTACAAGGTTCAAGAAACAGCAAGGCAGGATTTCAGACGAGGGGAGGTGGAGGTGGGCACCGCTCCCAGGGCAAAGCCAGAACCACTTGATCCTACCAAAGCACAACATTTTGTTTTTCTGAAGGCTAAATGACAAGTAATGTAACATGCAGAATTAACAGAGATTTTCTGTTTTGTGATTAAAGGTGGGTTTGCTGCCAAAACAGCAGCTTTGCTGCTGGGGACTGTGTGTTTGTACTGTCAGGCCTTGGCTCAGCGCGAGCATGTGCTGCACTAAAGCAAACGAAAGGGGAATTATACAATATTGAATGTGGACCTGTCTCTAAATGCATTGAAAATGTAGGTTATTGTCTTCTGGCATTTCCTAAAAAGCCTCTTGAGCTCCTGTTGGCAACCGCTGATATTGAGGGTACTTTTAGCTGTTTAAGTCTTCCTGTTCTAACAGGGGTCAAAGGGCTGTAAAGATCTTCTCAAAAGGATATAGAAGGAATCATTAAAAGGGAGGAGGAAGAAAGTGACAGAAGGTCAGCCTTTTTTTTTTTAATGGGTGCATCCCCGAGGGGGTCAGACACAGTTGTGCATTATACTCCAGCTCCAGTACCTGACTTTTAGAAACCTACAGCAAATCTTATTAGCACTTCCATAAGCATAAAATACAGGACAGAGCCCAATGTTCCAGGCAGAAGTAAAAGAAAAAAACCATGAAATAAATCAATTTAGTCTTTCAAATGAATTTAAATCAACATAGTGCAAGGATGTGACCAAGATGAGGACAAATACTCAAATATGTGCAAGGCATTTTACGGTCCCTGGGAAGCGTGTGCATGTATCTGTGTGTGTTTAATTCCCTTGCTGATCTTTTTTTCCTTAGAGACAAATTTACTGTATGCTCATTGCTATGGCTTGTCATGTAGCTTTTTGTAAGGACTGGTGTAGGGCAAAAAATTTACCTTTTTATGTGACACAGCCAAACAGAATTGTGAAGGTTTTCAGTGATTTCTAGACAGCAAGCAATAAACTGCGTTTGCACCCACACACTTACTGCCTAACACCCCATCTGGTAACATTTCCACGTCTCCAGGAAAGAAATCAATAGCAATAATCTGTGAGGGCCTCATAGGGTGTATATTTTTTTATCGCACTGCTATTTGGAATTTTTTTCCTATCTGCTTACAACACTAGATTGTTCTTTTTTTGTTAGCTAACATTGAAATCCTGGAACCATTATTATATTTTATAAAAAGCAGTAAGTAACACTGGGGTCAGAATAATATATTCTAAACACTCACATTCAATAATATCACAGTGTTCAGACAGCAAAGTCCTCGTCAGTGAAGGCACTGAAAAATATCCTACAGTAAGAACCTGTGCATTTAAAATGATATGCTAGCACACTTCAAAGACTAGCATCCTAAAAATTCATGATTACTTAAAGATAGTTTATATTAAAAGAGAGTATACCTCCAGCTTTCATCTTGCTCCAATGCAGAGAAGAAATTGTCCTTATATTCTGAAATTTAGAACTGTGTCACTGTTGGTTTTCTGTGTAAGGAGGAAATATGATGCTTTGTTACTGGTCTTATTTATTGCAGACCTTGTCTGGAATCTAGTATTGAAGCTGTGCTTGATGAGTTGCTGCCTTGAACTTTTCCACTGATCAATGCTGGTGCTATGGCTGCATGAAAGAATAGCTTTCCTGAGGAGAAGCTATCACATGGGAAACACACTACACAGTAAGCTAAGAAATCTGCTATAATCTTGTATGCTTAGGC
The DNA here is from genome assembly GCA_013400975.1 of Atrichornis clamosus. Taxonomy (NCBI): domain Eukaryota; kingdom Metazoa; phylum Chordata; class Aves; order Passeriformes; family Menuridae; genus Atrichornis; species Atrichornis clamosus. The sequence goes on along the minus strand of WBMZ01003425.1, from coordinate 32,411 downwards.
TTAGAAACGTGTTTCCCAAAAGAAATGGTGATAGTGAATGACCATTTTAAAACAGATGTTACGTGAGCAAGAGGTCAGGTCAAGAACAGGGAGGTATTAAAAAAAGAGGTAGAGAAAGAAAGAAAGATTGGAAAAAGGGAAGAAAGAAAGAAGCAGAAAACCTCTTTTCACAAACATGATAAGGCACAACTGGACAAAATGCACAGCTGAAGAAGAGGACATTACAGCTAGGAGACAGGAATCATATTTCTTCTTCTCCCTGCAGTGACAAATAAAAGGTTGTTTTGATTTTTGCTGTACAAATAATAGGCTTTACTTAGAAACTGTAGCTGCTGTGTTGTTCTCCACAGAAATATTTTTTGCTTTTAGTCCTAATGGCAATACTAGAGGAAAGAAAAGGAAACAGTTCTGTAATCAGCATATGTTTTATTTACCCATGGGTTGCCCTATGCATTTTGCAGTGGGGATGGGATTGACACTGAACACAAGGAACGTCCTTTGGAAGTGGGATTTCAGCAGTGTTTAGCATGGGCAAATTCGTGTCTGTGCTTAGCAGGCCTTTCCTTTTGTGCCAAGGCTGCCAGTTGTGACACTGGTTTTTTTCACATAGGAGACACACTGTGTTGGACCCACTGTGAAATCTCTCTTTTTAGGTCACTAAATTACCATCTCATTTGGTTACCAGCAGGACACATAGCAGGTATCTCGGTGTAGTTGGCTCTATTCATGACTCCCTCTAAACAAGCCAGTGGTGAAAAAAGGAATTAAGCTTTTTGAAGTAATGTTGCAATAGAGATCCCACCAATAAGACCAACTAGGTAAATGCACAGGGTGCCTTTAGTTGTAAGCAAAGACTTTTTAGCTTAACACCAAACCTAAAATCACTGGATGAAATAGCCGTATTACTGCTAGAAATGACTGCTCTTGCCTCATTTTTGTCCCTACAATTCACCTCTTGTCTGTCTTCATTTGCACTCTGAAATGTTGAGAAGCCAAATCTCAAAGCTGACCAAATAATAACGTGAAAATAAGGATCTAGCAGATTGAATCACTGGTGGAAAGGATAAATGGGGCTGAAAGTCCTGGCCTGCCCGTGGATATTGTAAAAAAGGAGTTGCTGGATTTTTTTACATTAATTAGGCTCATAAGGATGGATTTGGGCAGCTAATCTTTGATTTCTGTTTGGTTTTAAAATATTTCCCTTGATGTCTCTGCTCTCTGGATAGGTGGAAGGAGAAAAATAGTGCTTTTCTAATTTACATTGTTGCAGTAAAATTAAATCCAGGGTGAGGTGGGTATTCAGGTGCTGTGGGAAGGAGAGCTATGTAAATACCTCAGCCAGTGTTTTTTTACCTGCGGTCCATGGGCTGTGACTGAGAGCACTATAAAAGATTAGCAAGGATAGCACATTTCTTGTCAGTTGACTTAAATTTTCAGTATAAGGGTCTCTACATCCAGCAGAAGATTTTAGATACATAAACATTGAAGAGATTGAAAACCACTGATACAAAGAGTCTGTCAAACCATTGCAGGCACTGAGAACAGTATATTCAGTCAGTATTATCCCAGTCTGAACATTTGAGTCTATTCTTCTAATACTATTGAATTTAATTTGGTCGTCTAAATTTAAACAGTAGTAAAAACTTAGTATTTTTAATAAAGTTATATTTGAGCTCAGTCTTTGATGATAAATAAGCCATTCACTTATGTACATCTGCCAGAGCATTCATAGGAAGCACTGGGCTTAAATGAGTTGTGACCTTATGAGACAGTCTACTGTTTGGAGACTATATAGGTGACTGCTGGGTTTTGAGTCTTGACCTTTCTGTTTATATTCATCATGAATGTGTGGATACTTTTATTCTTTCTGGGAAAAGGCTGTCAATCTTCACACTAATTTTAATGCCTGTGCAATGCAGAACAGTGGTGGATCTTAGCAATAACAATCACCGACCGACTAAAATTAACTAATTCAGACTGCTATGCTAAATTGAGTATGAGCGGGTTTGTTTCAGGCTCGGCATGGAAGCACAGGTGCAGTCAATAAATAGGGACACATACGGAGCCTAAATATGCTCCTGCTTGTTGTGACCTCCCAGCAAAAAAGCTCTGACAAATCACTTGTGACTTTCCAGAGCTTGTCGAGCTGCTGTTCAGTTGATCCGTATTTCTCTAGACTGGAAGTGACAGGAAGAGGCACTGATACTTGTGAGCTTGGAAAGGACTTCATTTCCTATCCCAAAATCATGGTGCCTTCCAAGGACTGACCATGTAAACAGCTCCTGAGCCCTTGGCTGAGGCCAAGGCTTGTCCATCTCTGTCCTTCATCCCATCTCCTTCCTTACTTCTAAAAGTTCACTGCTATTCAGGGACCATCTCAGAAGACCTTACACCATCCACCCCATGAGTTGGGATGACCCTTCTTTCCCCCTCTGCCCACCCTAGGGAGGCTCAGGTGGTCTCCTGGAAGTGCAGCCTGGGGCTGATTAGCATCCTGACATTGCTTCTGCCCCCAAAGGTGCTGAGAAAGCCACTGCTGGGAGGTCCCAGCTCAAATTGCCCAAATAGCAGTGCAGAATGTAGCCTGAAACTACGATGAAACCGTTCCAAGCATGGGATGCTGAGGTACCCCTGGGCCTTTGGAGCAGCCACTCTCTGCCTTGCTGGCACAGGGGCACAGAAAGAATTTTCTTGTGGTAAACTCCAAAAATAATGTTCTTTTGTAGTTTTAACCCACTCTAGTGCTGACTAGAAAAGGAAGCTGCTGTTAGAGCTTTGATACCCTTAGCAGAGAGCTTTGTGCAGGCCAGACATCTGATTCAAGCTGGCGGAGCTGTCCTGAGCCTTCATTTCCCTATGGCCTTGAGTTTTACACTGGCATTACCTGCTCTTCCCCAAAATCCTGTCCTGCTTTTGCCACCACTCCTGCATTCTCACACTCTTTCTCACCCTCACCAAGTGTTTTCCTCCTAAATTATATCTTCATGTATAACTTCTTTATCATGGTTCTTCAGAGAAGCTTCAGCTGGGGAGGCAATTATCTGAAGAAAAATAAGAGGGGGAAAAAAAAAGAAGGGTTTTCCTTGTCTGCCAACTTGCCAGGAGCCAGGTCAGTCCTAGCAAGGATATACAAAGGTATTTTTCAAGCAAATATTACAGAGCTCTTTCAGTAAAGGCATATTGGCTTAAAAGGGCTCCAACCCTACTAATAGCTGAGCTTCTTTCACCCAGAATTGTTCAAATCAATGCAAGTTATATTGCTCCTTTCTCCCATGCTAGCCCAAGTAAGCTTTTGTTACCTTCTCTACCCTGCCAAGTCTCTGTGATCTCAGCCAGTGCCCATCCACTCGCTGCTGGCAGCGTTTTTCTCTCTGCCTGCCCTGTGTAGATCGTGGTGCACCAGCAGCTGCTTTCACAGGGTGCAAAAAATACCACAGTGAGGCAGCTTCAGAACGACTTGACTTGCTTGTTTCTGCCAATGCCTCTGTCCTTGTTTGCTTTACCAATGGAAAAGGGTAAATTAAATTATAGTAAAATGTCTTCCTAAATATGCTTTCTCACTCCTCCTTCATGTATACAAGCGCTGCAGACATAGCGAGAGATTATGTATCCCAGAGGAATTTGGTGCAATATTTTGTAATTCTGATTGAAATGTGTTCTGTCTGGTCCCCATAGTTTAATTTAGAACAATTAAGGTTCAGAGTACATGAGCTTGCAAAGCACATTACAAACAATGGCTGCAGAATAAACTGCAAATCAATCCACACTAAATCACCCTGAAAATCCCTGCGAACACAACAAAGAGGTCTAGATTCACAGTCCTTTAATACAATCTGCTCTGTCTTTGTAGCCATAAGTAGTTCAGCTACTTCTATTACGGAAAATTGTCATTGTATTATTTCAGGTTGGGAGTTTTTTTGTTTGTTTGTTACTGAAAATAAAACAGTAAGGAGTCATCCCATATGTGTTTATGCAAGCATGTCAAATCAAGCCGCAAGAGAGACGCCGCTGCTCTGCTCCATTCTCTGCTTTACCTTGCAATGCTTATTTCTAATGATTGCCTTGCTGCTTTTATACAGGATATAGATGAGCAGCGGGTACTAATATAATTAAACCTGATAAGAGGGTGTCCTGAATATCATGCGTGCGTGCACAGCCTGTGTAATAGGGCCGGTACATGTCACACATCAACTTTCTATGATTTTTACATTACCTTTATTATACTGGCTGACACCCGGGTTCCTGCTTTTATACAACAGTAGCTTTTCATTAATACTGTACCTAAAACATTATTTTAAGTGGGGTGAAGTCAGATTAAGAAAAGAAAAGATCCTCTGATTTCTGCAAAACTATGATTTTATTTCCTATGTCTACACTCTGAAAATTTTGAAGCAGCAGACAATACATGATGTTTTTCAGCAGATAGTCTCAGCATATTACCACATTCAGATGAACAGGCACACATGTGTAGATTGTTTTGCAATCACGTGCGGTGTTGGGAAAAACTGTGTTTTGTTTTGATTTTGACTGTGAAAAGAGTGGGTGCCTCGATCCAGCAAGGGTTCTGCACAGTCTCCTTTTCAAACCCTGGACAATAACCTATTCCTCACAATCAAAGTTCAGTGAAGGGAAATGGCTTCCAGGAGAGCACAGTAGCCTGGCCAGCCCCAGAGCAATCGCACTACGTGACAGAAGGCAAAGCAGGAGCTATCAGAATAATTGTCTCTGGAAATGACCACAGGGGAGGGCCTGATCCAAAACCCCCACTGGTCAATAAGAGGCTACCACTGACGTGGGCTCACATCATCAGTTGTTATATTGGAAAGATTTTTTTCCAGGACAGTAGTTCTGATTTGAATGCTCTTTGCACAGAGCAACAAATAGAGATACCCAGCCACCAGATGAGGCAGGGGCTGATGGAAGGTGGTGATGAGGCTGGCACGTGGCTGACATGTTCATCAGCACTTCTCTATGGCTCACACTACCTCTGCAAAGGTCTCTCTGTACTTACCTTATTCAACGCTACTGATACACGGAGAAGGTAGCAAGACAAAATGCTGTTGACGTTTGCCCACATCACCGTTTTGCTGCATCCTGCAGGATTTTGTGCAGTGCACTGCCTGTTTCCCCTGGCACGGGCGCGGGCACTGTCCCCTCAGCGTGGGCAGGGACGCGCAGCCTTGTGAGCCATCCTTGCAGCGCAGCACAAGGGCCCGTCGCACTGAGGTCACCATCCCCCAGAGCAGATGCAGGCTGATGGATGTTTGTGCTCCGCGCAGTGGTGTCGTGCCAGGCCTGCCGGGTGTCTCCCGTGACACCTCCCGCTGCTGCAGCACCCTGAGCAGAGTGCAGCCCTGAGCCCCAAATGCCCCTGGCACACGTCAGTCACATCCCCATTGTGTTCAGCCCATTACAGGTTTTACAGTTTCCAGTGAGGGCGATGCACAGCCTGGCTGAGGCCAATCAATATACTCCAGGACCATTATCCTATAAAATTCCCACTTATTTAAAAAGGGGGTGGGGGGCACAGACCTTCAGTTCTGATCCAGCTCTGTAAAGTCAATGGCCAAATTTCCATTGATTTTCAGAGGCAAATAGTTGGCATGTGCTTTAAAATATTCAAGCCAGGAATAATAGCAACAAGCAGATATAGATGCAGCATCTTTAATCCATGTCTGTGTGATGCTTCTGCCATAAAAATTAAACAATCCACTGTTTAGGAGAAAATAAGGGTACATAAACAACGGTGCATTACAGAATCCTTCAAAACAAAGGCAGTGATTATAAGGGCAAAGCACAAAACCTGGGAGGTGTTTTATTTGCATGTTGTCACACTGGTTTTTGAACCACTTTTTCCTTTCTCCTAGCTAGCATTCTGCTCAGCCTCGCTGTTGTGCTCATTAGTCTCCCTAAGCTGCACTGCAGGACTCAACTTGTTATTTTAAGTAAAATAATTTAATTAATCTTGTCTTCCATCATTATTTTTGGGGGGGAGACAAAGATATTTAATCTGAGTATAGCAGTGTTTGTTCCTTAACCTGAGTGCCCTGGATTTTAAGCAGAGACAACAGATAATTTTCAGAGGGGTATTAGCACAGCACTTCTATCTGCAGTGGTGTCTGTGTCATGCCCCTAATCCTGCTCCTCTGCTGTGCAGAAACAACAGGGAGTGCCAAACTTGTAAAGACCTTTAGGAATTAGGTAACTTCCTCCAGGGTATGAAGTTCTTCTGTCAAAGGTTCCCGGCATCTGTGGGGTTAGTGCTGATTTGTGAGGATTGCGTTAACTGATTCTCACTGTCACGGTGCCACTGGTGAAAAGGGAGATGATAAAAGACTTTCCCGAAGAAAAAGTGCAGCGATTTTCATTTCAAACAAGGCACTGCTGTGGTTATTTTAGTTTCATGTTCACTGGGACAGCATGGATGAAAAGGAAGTATAAGCATTTTGTTTTGTAGCTGTAGAGGTAATGGTTGGTAGCTCCTGGCAAGCCTGCCCTTGGATGCTGGATCATGGGAGGAGTGTCCCTTGAGGGAGGAGTGTCCCTTCAGGGGGCTCCCCACATTTGTGTTGGTCTCATAAGATGGGGTGCTGGGCGTTTCCTTGGAGCTGCTCACCTGTAGTGATTATAGGGACAAACTCCAGACAGCGGGGGGAAGATCACTCTCTTTCTCTAGAAAAGTTTCTAAAAACTCTAAAACCTCCCCCTGCCCAGGACCACTCTGAGCTGGCCACACCATACACACACACTCAAGCCTGGATTCATGTTCTGCTCTCCCCATCTCCCTTGAGTCTGTGTTTTGACTCCATTCAGTAACACTTTGCTATTTCTCCTGTAAATGCAGCAGTCCTACAGCTTTGTGGGGCTCCAATACAGAGGAACCATTTCTCTCTTAACAGCCAGTGACCCAGGAGGTTTATATATATGGGAGGACACTAACCTTTGGTCTAAATGTTTCATCCTTGTTCTCAGCTCAGAGAGGGAATTTTATTTTTCTTTAAACATCTCTGAAATACTTCTTGGCCATTTCAGTCTGCCACATATGGGACTTGAAAATACATTTCCTTCTCTGTCAGTAGTATTTCAGATTCTTTTATACAAGAAGTAACATCAGATGACTATTTGCTTGTGTCTTTTTTAATTACATCAGCCCTTGAATGAAGTGCTCAGCCAGCGGGGCCCGTCCTGCCTGTGAGGGGAGTGCCTTACTCTCTCAGTGAAATGGTTGGGCTCGTGGCTGCTCTTGCTGCCTCCAGGGACCTTTCCAAATTGCATTTCTCAACAGGAGGGGTGAAGAGCAATTTCTCTCCTGGTGTCCTCACAAGCTTTTCCCATAGAAGAGTACAGTTAAGTAGCCACAACACCCCGTACACAAACCTCTCCGGCAGAAGAAGAGAAACCCAGGTCTTCTCTGCCTTAACCACGGGGTTTCTCTAGAAAAAAAACCAAGGGAATGGCATCACCTCTTCCCACAGCTCTGTGAAAAGGAAGGAGAGACCAGACAGCACAGGCAAGGCTGGGACATACGAATGAAAGCACAGCAGATGGAAGATCATCCCCTTCTTGGAGACCTCAAGAGGTGCCAACCTACTGAGGCTGGTCATGCTGATGGATTTTGTGGCAGCGTGGACCTGTGTCCACTTGAACTTTTAACTTTGAAAATGAAGTTTAAGCACCTCAGAAATGAAACTACAACCAAGCGTTTTTTTCTGAAGATGGTATTTCTTAAATCGGGAAGCAGAATTTCACCGAAACTTTTTTTTGGTCAAGCCTTTGACAGGTGCTACAAAACATTATGTAAAAATTCATTCTTTACAGTTTGATAGAGTTTCCACATGATTTGAGAGCACTGTTGTATAGGAATTTACGTAAGTACATGTTTAAAGCTTAAGCAAATGCACAGATGCTCCTTTCAACCTGAGGGCCCAAGAGTATGTCTTGAAACTTCTCCTGGCTTGACCTGTGCCAGCAGGAACAGAAGGAGGGTCATTTCTTATGCTGTATTCCATCTATTCATTTTGTGTGTTGTTTTCCTTCTCCTTTGAGGTTGCATTGTAACCAATGAACTAGAAAATTTCCAAGCCATTAGTGCATCCCAAATAGGAAAGCCATGTCTCCCCATTGCCAAAGAGCAGGAGGACAGGACACAGTGGCAGCACATCAGGGCCCCAGCCAGTGGCCAGGAGGAGCCTTAGCCACCACCATGCCCTGGCCAAGAGTGACGGGTCCTCACTGAGGCTGCAGGGTCCCTCCCGTGCCCCATCCAGAGGTGGCTGGGCTGGTGGCTGTCTGGGCTGATGCCACATAGAATACTAATTTCATGAGGGATTTATTGGAAACAAGACTTCAGATTGAATTATGGTGTAATTATGAACTGTTTTTGTGTGTGCTACAGGACTGGGCAACTTGCCACTGGGCACAATCCACTGTGCATCAAGCAACCGCAGGAGAACCTGACAGTGCTGCCAGCCCTCCCCTCTCCCTCAATTAAACACTCCTTCTGACTGCCAGTTACACGAATTAAACTGTTTTAGCCTCATTTACAATATCATAAGTGAAGAGCGACAGGCTGAAACCATCAAACACCCTGAGCTTTCAGCAGCCTTATTCCTACAATGACCATATGCTTGTGCACAGTTGTCTTTCTCAGCTGATCTGATACAGAATTAATTGACACTCAGATTTTAGCTTTAACATACCAGCTGTTAGCTGTAAAACAACAATCAGGGCTGCTCTTTAATCAGAAAATGTACTAGCTACCTTAAGGGTCTAATTTTTTTGACAGCTATGAGTGATTTCTTATGCTTACATGATCCAGGCATAATTTTAGATGAAGCTGAAATACTGCTAAGTGTACTGCTTAAAAAACCAAGCCCATCCCACTCTTTTTCTCTTTGGCTGGGTGATGTTTGGCAGTTGGCAGAGAGACAGGCTGGAAGGGGGGCTGGAAGATAAAGGATGCATTGCTGTGAGGGTGGTGCGTGGCACAGACCGGATTTCCAGCCGGGGAAACCCCGCCGTGGCCGGTCCTGGCTCCTGCCAACAAGCACCCTGAGTCTGATGTTTCTATGAATATCTGGGAAACCTCCTTGGACAACTTCTCAGCTGGTATAATAGAGCATGAGTGATTTACCCCAGCTGGGAGAATGGGCTTGAATTTGGCAAATACATTTAACAACGAATGACTGCTCTTAAAAAGCAATTGTATCACAGGATAAACTAAGCTCTGAGGGCATAAATTGGACAGCAAATGTGGTTCTCACAGTACATGGACATCTCACATGGGCAGCCAAAATCTAAATTTGGGCACCTAAGTCTCAATGCACTTAAAAATATGAATTTTTTTCTGTTCTTTTGTTTTTGCTGATCTTTCATTCTGCTTAGAATTATATTTTTCCTTGAGTTCTAATAAAATGAGTTAAATAATTAATGCCACAATCCAATAACTGATTATAGAATTTTTTTCAAAATTGCATGTAGCGCTGTTCACATACTAAATCTTTTTGATTAATGATTTTTAAAGAAGGCTTGTTACATCCATAATGTAAAAAAAGTAGAGAGATGTAAGCTACTGAAATATAATTCTAAATACCTTTTATGAGCAGTAATTTATTTTACAAGCTTGATTCTTGATGTGTGTGTAGGAAATACTAACATGGAAGAAATATTCTAAAGAAACTGCAGATAGCAGCCTCCTCTTCCATGCCCCCCTGAAATCTAGTTTATGTCCATAGGTGAATTGCTGCTGTGAAGCCACTGCAATTTGACTTTGTACAAAAAGGGTCATTGAACAGAAGGTCAGGCAGCTGGCCATTTCCATTTCAAAGATGCTATCAAAAGGGCAAGAGGCAGTTCATCCAGCAGCCCTTTAGCAAACAAGATTTTCTCCTTTCTCATTTATGATATTTTTTTATGCTAAAATAGTTTATAGGCTACTGAGAGAAGGGCCTTGATTCATTTTCTTCGGAAAGAAAGTGGACTAAGTGGAGCTTGGAAGGGACTTTGGTTCAAGAAATCATAGGAGCTTTTGAGTAATGAGGAGCCATTTGGTGTCCACTTATCAAGAGCCTGGCAGTAAGGCAATAAATCATTACGGGGGACTCTCCGCTTCAGCTGAAGACAATTGGAAAAGGTAGCTCTTTTATTACAAATTATGGCTTATCACCTCCTTAATGGCAGCCCTCAGCTTTATGAAAACTGGAGCTTATTTATCAAGATAAACCAAACAAGTTCAGAGAAGTTTGGGGATCCCACGTGCCAGCGTGCCATCACCAAGGAAAGCCCTGCCAGGTTTGCAGTGCTGCCTGACAGCCAGAGGCACAATCCATCCCGCCTGCCAGTGCTGACAGCTCAAATGATGCTGGTTCTTCTGGGATTACAGAATTGCCTCTCACCAATGAGCAGCTAAAATTCACCCATTACAGCGATTAAAAATAGGCTGTTCCTCCCCCAGTGGTCACTTGCATTGTGGGATGGACACAGCAAGAGCTTCCACCCTGCCCAGGCCGGGGACTCTTGTGAAAGTGCCCTGCTCAGTAAGGGGCTGGGAGCTTAGTTGTCACTTAGAGAAAAAGAAGTGTATCTTGCTCTCGGGGAAAAAAACGTGCTGAAAACAATTTAGGTCCCATATTTTACTCTGCACACCATTCTGCTTGTCATCTCTGAGTGCTTTTGCATGAGTTGGGTTTCATAAATGCCAGGGAAAGGAGGCTGTCTCAGCAGCATGCTTTGGGACTGAATTACCAGACTGCTTGTGGGCAGGAGGTGCCGGTGCCCGACTCCAGCCCTTGGGAGGAGCAAAATACAAACATGGAAATTTCTGAAAAGCAAATTAACTAACCTTTCCCTACAAATCAGTGTGAAAATTTGGGGCTTCATTAACTCTTTGTTTACTGATAGATAGAACAAAGGATGATTTATGGAGCAAATTTTGAAAGTGGGTCCCCACTGCAAACAGACTCTTGACCTGTTCTTAGGTTTGCACATGCAAAACAACTGATAAGATCCTGAAACTCTAGTGAGTCTTTGGTCATCCTCCCAACCCTTGCCATGTCAGAGATAACTGAGTGAGCTCACAGCTTCCTCACCAGCACAAATATTTTCAGAAGCATGTCAGTGTAAGTTCAAAATATGTCATTGTAAAATGTTTATACAACACTGAGCTGAAAATCTATCAATATATCTGTGCTATACCAATACATCCTGATAATAAGAATGCTTCATCACAGCAGGTCAATATTTCTTGGAATAAATCAACCCCTTGCCAATGTGGAAATGAAGGTGTCTGTTACCTGAAATTGGAAGAGTTGTATATTCAATTATAAAAACTAACAAATGAAGGCTTCAGCTATAATACAACAACACCACTCCATTGACTTCATGGAGCTGCATCAGTTTACATCAGATAAGTCTGGTCTTAAAAAGCCTTACCAGAATATCTGGAAAAGACTTGAACAATCTTTACATAGCGTAGTGTTACAGGGCAGTGCAGCCAGATAAGCAGTGGGCAGAGCAGTCCCCTGGCACCTGGCGGAGAGGGTGACCCCAGCACCAGCCCAGTGAGCAGCACCGTCCCCAGGTGAGCCCTGCCCACCACCACGCAGCCCCTGCAGCCTTGTCCACCCACGTGTGGAGGGAGGTCGGTGAGCCTGTCTGGCGAGACCCCCCAGGAGGTGTAAAGGAACCTTGAGGCCCCACAACCACTGGCTGCATGCACAAGGAAGATCCTGGTCCTTTGGAAACACCTCTCCCGGCTGCTTTGAGAGCACTGCCACCAGCACATGCTGCTGCTGCCCTGCTCACGCTGTACTGACACACTGCCCATGTCCAGCCATGAGCTGCATCCCTTGGAAGAGCCTGAGTGAGATCAGGGATATGGTAATGGAGGGCTGGGGAAGACTGCGCAGAGAGAAATGAGTAAATATTTTCTATGATCTCTCCATAGCTTTGTCCCTGTTAACAGTATTGATTGTGGAAAGTGAAGGTGAAGTATATGGTTTTAAATACAGATGTTGCGAGTCATAATTCAAATAAGGACATTTCAAACATGTCAGAAGTATGGCAGTAGCAATCAGCACTGCAGGGCCACTTGGAAATATGGTCACTTAACATTCCTCTGAAAAGCATGAGGCAAATTGCCAGCTGAGTAAGAACTAGAGGAGCACCACAGCCCACTGTGTTTTCCAGAGTGGCCAGTTATGAGTTAGTTCACTACGTCCTTTGGAGAAGGAAAAGCATTTCCCACTGGCAAATTTCTCCCATGCCTGTGCTCCCAAAGCTCAGCTGCAGCTGCCGCTGCCTCCCAGCGCTGCGGAGGGCAGGGCTGCGGTGCCGGCAGCACTGCCTGCCCCGGAGGTGCCTGCCCGGCCTCTAATGACGCTGCTCTGCTCCTGGGCAGCAGCAGCAGCTGATGCTGCTATTGTTTCTTTGACAATAATACAGATTTTAGACTTACTAGTCACGGAGACATTTTTCTTCCTCTCTTCCTAGAGCAGCGTGAGCTACTTCGACACCCCAGGGACGGGCTTAGGCACAGCTCTGCAGAGGGTTTGGTGCCGCAGCGGTGAACCTGTGACCTCTAGCACTGCCGTGGGCATGCAAGTGAATGCAGAGGCACCAAAGGTAACTCTGGGGCTCTGCATCTTCCGCTCATCAGCTCTGCTTCAGCATCACAGCTACACCTTGTGCCTTTAGGCTTAGCTCAGTTTCCACTTGCCAGGAGAGGAATGATTTAAAAATGTTAAGATCTGCAAATGTAACTGGACCTTAGGGTGCAGCTTACCCCACCAGAGTGAAGAATGGGCTCCTCTGGGATTGCTCACAGCATTTATAAAATGAATTATGCAAAAAAAATGTGAAGGAACCCATCAGCTCTCAGTTGGCTTTGAAAATGCTGGAAATTGTCCTCAGGTTTTTTCAGAGGGGCCTCCAGTCAGCCCCAAATTATGGCTCATTACGGTAAGGGACATATGTATGGCATTTAGGTAAACCACTGGCTCTACCAGATTTTAAGGTACTGGGAACATGAGACTGTCACCTTTAAGAATAATAATGTTTTCTCCTTAATCTTCAAACATGGCTTTTATAATCATAAAAGTCAATGGGAGTTTTGTTAATGAGACCATGCTTATGTAAAAATACTACTGAAGAGGCAATCATTTTGAGGCTTTGTATTTTAAAAGTGTAAAACAAAGAGACCTTCCTTTCTACAAAGCAATAACATGTCAGAGAACTGCAGACTTATAACCCAAGGATCTATACCAAAAACCTGTAAAGGGAAAAGCTAACAAGAGGTTGTAAGAAAAGGTCGATGAAGCTGTACAAAAGGGTAAATATTCTGATGGTTTCCTCTCAAATACATTGATATTAGGTTCAGAAAGTATTCTCCAGGTATGTCTGGTGCCCAGTTTCCCAAGTAAATACTGCTTACTTCTGCTTTTAAACCAATGTAAGGCCACTGGCTAAAGGTCTGAGCAGTTTATGAAAACTCACCTGAAATTTTCAGTCTTTTCAGTGTGAATTCATGCAGGTTGCAGAGCTGGAACAATTGCTATTTCATTATATAAAATGTGAACATTGAACTTGACAGCAATTTCAGGGCATAAAACTTCAGCAGAGCCGTGGAAGTGGTAGAGCAGCTACCTTCGACCCTTGGTCCTTCATAAATGGAGAAAGAGATGTTTGTCTGAAAGGGAGAAAGTAAAGTGCTTTTGGAGGCTGTTGCTGCTGTTATTGAGGCAGCAGCCTCCTGTCAGCTGTGCTTCTCCAGCACTGGCTTGAGGGGCTCACACATCCCACAGGGAGGTACCCTGAGTGGTATGAGGGTGGAGGGGAAAACCTGAGGCAGAAACACCGAAAGATGCCTGCACCAAACCCTACTGAGGGAGACAGCTGAGAAGAGTGTCCTGATTAGTCATTTGGGGTTTATAAGTTATACTGAGTTACCAGCAAGATATGCCAAAAAGCAGCCACCAAGAAGGGCTGAGGAGTGATTTGGGCTGAGTGAACATCAGTACTGAGAGAAAAGTCTGAGAAAGTATTACCTCTGAGTCCTGCTTCAAAGAGATATTTTTAAGAGCCTTGAGGAGCTGAGCACAGAAAATGTTAAGGAAATACAAAGTACCAGAGACTTATGATTTAGCTTAGGGTTGAGGGAGGCCCAAGTTTCAGGGTATAAATAACAAAGGAAGATCTGAATCTGTAATATTCTCTTTTTACTAAAAGCTGAAGAAGCTACTGACAATGTTTTACTTGTGCTGATCAAAACCTCATCATATCCATCCCAGTTCTCTCCTCTTTTGCTCTGCCAGAAGCACTCATTTTCCTGTTTGACTGCTGAGCATCTAAGCAGTTTTTCCCACTGACCCTGTGCTCAGGAGAGTGATGATGTTGTGTTATCATTCACAGCTTCAGAGCATCCCCCTGGTAGGAATACATTTTTCTCGGGTGCTGCGTGCATGTCCCCTCGGTACGCTCACTGCCATCTCCCCTTGCTGGCAGAGCCGTGGTGCTGCTATCCCTGATCTGTGAGTATGCTGAGATTTAGGGGGTTTCTAAAGCCAGGCAGCCAAAATGGAAAAAAATAACTTCGACAGTTTTGTTGCCTTTGCAAGGAGAGAGTGAAGAGAAACACGGGTCACTCTATGGAGGTGAGGCCAAGCTCCAAGTAGGCAACCAGACCTGCAGCCCACCATCGTGAGAGGTGCATGTTGGCGGGGGCACCTGAGGAGAAGCTGCTCAGCCACAGCCGAGCCTGCGGCTGGGTTCCCTGCCCACACACCGTCTTGGCACTGAAAATGACGGTCCGTGAACCCAAGGCACGGGGTCTGTAACCTGGTTGGGCTCAGAGCACACAAAGCCCCGGGTGAAGAGCCACTCTGGGGATCCCAGGGAGCCCAAAATGCCCCGGTGCAAGCGGGGACCCTCAGCCAGTGCCACTGCTGCCCCGGGTGCTGGCGGCACCTTCCCGCTGCAGCTCCCGGCCCCTCTCCCGGCTCGCTGCTAGCGGGATGTGCTGATGATTCCTGCTCTTCATCTGCTAAGCCTGCAAAGCAAAGATAATCCCCTTTCCACTTACACAGTGTTTGACCTGCCCAGTGCCCCGAGGGAATAAAGTGAAGGATGTGGGGTGGTGCAGGGCAGGGGAGGATGGCTTTGTCACCTGAAGGGGGAAAGCAAAGGAAACTAGTTAAAGGGGATTTAAGGTGGATTTTTGCCACCAGACCTGCTTCAGAGGAGCCATAACCTGGTACCTTGTATTCCTGTAAATTCAGTGAGTTTTGAAACTGATGAATTTGAAACTTTCCTAATAATACAGCAAATATTTCACATGGTGCTCATGACAGATGTAATATCACAGTTAAAATAAATAATTGGCACTTTTAAAAGCACTTTGTTTCAACTGTGTTCTTATGGTTCAGATATTTCTATGTCTATTCTATGGAATAGACATATTTTCTTCTGACACCTTTACAAGTTGGGTTCAAAATGTATCATTACGAAATATGGTCAGATGCATTAAAATTATAATTAAAAAATTGCTTTTCACCCTGACATGAAAAATTTAAAGCTAGCACCATGGAACAAAGTACTTTAACCTATTGGGTAAAAGGAAAGCAATGTTTTATTTTAAAAGTGAATTATTTTTCAAGAGTTTATTTTATAATGGTATAATGACATTTGTGGACCCTTAACCAGAAATATTAGTCCTCACAGTTAATTAGCTCTTAGAGGGAATTTTGCACACCCACATTATGAAATATAATTGCTTGTTTCTGGGTTCACAGTGAGGACATTGGAGAGGAAGCAGCACCCCCCAAAACCTGTGTGAAGGCCCCTGACTGCCCTAGTGGCAGCACTGGGGGTGGTGGGGGCCCTCCCCACTCTGCTGCTCCCCAAGGCCACCAAGCCAATGCCAGCTGTGTCAGTCCCTGCTCCTCACACAGGATCCCTCCCTCTGGTTTCATGGGTAACTCTCTCCACAGCAGTACGGTCAGAACTATACAAAATGTGCAAAGTCAGGGGGTTTTTTTGTGATCACCAATAGAAAAAAAATAAGAAAAGAGACTTTGTTTTAAAAAGGTTACACAAAAAGGTTAATTGTGAAGGGACTCAGTGTGGGAAACAAGAGTTTGAGGAGTCGTTCTCCTGAAAGCCATGATGTTATAGAAACTGGGTGAGGGTTGGGATGGATGCAACTCCAAAACCGTGACCGGCAAATCCACGTGAACCAAATGGTCTCAAAGGGGAGAGACAGCCACAATCCAGGGAATGCAGAAAGCCAGAAGAGGGTGCTACGATATCTAATTATCCAGAGTACTTATTTAAATTACTTTGTTTAAATATTTCTCTGATGGGGCTGTGAAAGCCTCCATCTGTCATGCACACAACCCAACTGGTCCTGGCTGGGCACCACACTAAATTCAGTCACCTCAGGGGTCGGTGTGGGACGTGTTATGGGGCTGCTGCAGTTTGGGTTGGAGACTGCATCCAAGGGGAAGAAAATGCAGGATAAAGCTACCACACTAAGAGCTGTAGTCTGAGTGGAGAACACCTCTGTGGGCCTCATCACTTCTCTGGTCACCACTGCCTGCTTTACATGAGTTGTACCCTTTACTGCACCGATGGTTTCAGCGTTTGGAGGTGAGGTTTAAGGGGAGGCAGGGGACTACTGCTTAGTTGCTGTATTTTTGCTTGTCATGTAGTGTTACCTCCAGGTAGTTATTGCTCACACAAGCAGTGCATTTGCAGGAATGCTGTGGTGTACTGGACATAGTCCAGATAATGTCAGAGATGGCTGCTTTGCATCTCATGACCCATTTTAACTCCTCTGATTTAAACCTTTACCTGACCAAGAGTGCCACAAAACATATTCATAAGACTTATATTGTTCATTACTTCAGAAAGTGCCAAATACAGGAGGTGGGACAAGTCCCTTTGCAGACAGGGAATTATATTTCCCTGCTGCCAACCAGGAAGGTGCAAGAAAGGACAAAGAGCCCTGGTCCCAGTGATGACATGACACAAAAGCAAAAGTCAGGTGCATTTATAAATAGTTTCTGTAGGGGCAGGTTTAATGTTTCTCCTCCCTGGAACACTGCAGAAAGAGCTCTGCTCCATCGAACACCTTGCACTGGGCATCTGGACTCTACAGCCTACCGACAGGAAATCTGGCAATTGAAATAAGCATTGAATTAGTCCAGTTGCCACTGCTGTTAGTAAGTAACTGTAAACTGCTGAGAGCACGACTAGTGTCTTAAAAGGCATGAGGAGAAGCAATGACTTCCTGTCCTTGGGAGCTTTGCCACAGAGATAAAACAAGTCAGGCACAAGATGCAGCCTAATATTTTTGCATGCCAGAAGCCTCTGTGCAGTAATTGCAGAGATGCTTAGATGTCATAATTATTAAGAGCTGTCAACATTTCCATTACAATCCCCCTGTGCATGGAGCAAGCCCCAGATGCCCCAAGGCTCGTGGAGGTTGAGGCTGTGTGTCTCAGCTGATCAGTTTGGCCACTCTGGGTCCTTCCTGGCCACCCAGATGTTCCTGAGGCACTCAGGATGGGAGACACTCTACATCGAGGAGAGAAAGAATTGGCAGTTCCAAATTGTGTTTTAATGCTGTACTCAGTCCTTGCAGACCTTGAAACAAATCCTAACAAGGAGACATTTCCAGAGGACAAGAGTATGATGTTCAGGGTGTCAAATTAAATCCCGGGTGCTGGGCCCAAGATCTCAAACAACTTCCATCACACAATCCAAGTGACACTTCACAGCAGTTTCCAAACGAAGCAGGTCACAAACCACCAACGGAAGTTGAAGGAAAATATTTTTAAAGCTTATACTTTGTCCCCCATTTTTTACAAAGTTATAGAATTTAGAATTTTTAAGGGCAAATTTAATCTTCTATTACCATTTTTGGAAATAATTCTAGTGGTGCAAAGGGTTATTGGAACATGGGACACTATGCAATGTTTTTATGCCACTTATTATATAAGCAGGAGATTTGGAGACACAGGGTGAAAATAGAGTGGTTTTTCTTGTAGGACATGGTGTTTCAATTCCCATTCTGTTATAGCTCACACTTGAATAAGGATGATTTGATGCATACTACCTTGTAAAGGTAGTATTTTAAACCATATGTTAAAATGGACTTATAAAAAAACAGAATCTGATTTATTTTTCTTGGTCTGTTTGTTCCTCCTGTGAGCCTAAATACAGCTTTCTCTCCATGGTAATTTACACTAATAGCACAGCTACTCACTGGAAGAAAATATAAAACATGCCAGGGCAATATGTGGCAGATAAGATGCAATTGAAGTTAGCAACTGTGTTAAATAGCATGGAGCCATAAACAGAAACTGCAGACCCTTGTCCTTTCTAGTCCATAGGGGAGACAAGCCCAGCACAAACCTGGGGAAACTCTTCAGCAATGCTCAGAGCATCACATCAAGCCCAGCACTCACACACACCCCAGCAGGATTTGTTGTCATCAGAGCAGCCCTGCTTTCGTTACCTCAGTCAGCCCAAAATTAACAGGAAATTAACCAAAAGGCATCAATCTGAAACTACAATAACACTAACTGGTTTAGAGAAAAACAAATATTAGAAATCCCTTTCAGATTGACCAGGGAGAAGCACGTGAGGGGTTGTTTGTGTTTTGAAATGCCACGTTATTTTAGGGGGAGATTATTTATTTGTCACTAGTCAACAACTGCCTCAGCAGCGTGACTTGCATTTGTGAGCACTGTTTGCTGCACCAGGATCTGAGCTCTGGCACTTCCTGAGGCCATTCCTAGTCCAACGCTGTGAAATGAGGGCACAGCCACCCTGCCACATTTCCTGGGCTGAAGCAGCCATCCCTGGACCTGAGAGCTGTTGGGTGATGCAAGCAGGGGTGGGGGCTACCAGCACTTTTCCAGTGCCTGCTCTCTGCAGGCACCACACAGGGAATTGAGAGGCAAAGACATCCTGCAAGTGTCCATTTCAGCTCAACCTAATTGGCTGTGGCCTTTCAATCAGGCACTTCATGAAGACACTTAGGAGTGCATGCAGAGAGCAGAGAGCCTGCTGCTCTTCTGCATGGGCAAACTGGAGATGATTTGAGCCACAGGTTAAGAAGGGATGGGCTACCCCACTGCCATAATCAGCCCTCATCAATCACCACGTTCAGCACGGATGCAGAAAGGCTGAAGTGCAGCTAATAAGACTTTGTCAGTTAAAAGCTGGAGCTGAGGGTATCACAAGTGTTAAAACACTCTATTTGCTATACGTGAAAGTAAAGCAATCTATATCCCAATGGCTGGAGTCATTTGAGGCTCGCGCTTTGCTGACAAATGTGGATGGACAGATATGTAAAGATGATGCGTCATGAGCTCTGCTGATGAGTTTACAGGAGAAACCTCTGAATTCACATCAAATGTGTCAAAGGGTGACAGAACTACATCACACAAGCCCTGGCAGTTTAATTTGGTGTCAGCTATTAGTGTTGACTTTCAGCACTATTGCCGCTCAGTGTTTCTGCCAGCAAGGTGACACAGCCTCCAGATTGCTAAATTTCTTTGTTGTAAGAAATAGGGTTTGCTCACTGCACAGTAGTCCTCTAATAGAGGAAATCCAGAAGGTCAGAAAACTATTTTTCCAGGCTGCAGTACTCCATTTTGCAACCTAGACTTTTCATTACATTATTTTTGTTTAAGTATTCAATTGTGTCACAACATGGGGAAAACGTCTGTGTCTGGGGTTTTTTAATTATTCTCAGTTGTTTGGAAAGGTCTAATTCATGCTGCGGGCTCTGCTCAGCAATGCTGGAATTTGCCAGATGCACTGGAGGACCATGGAAGTGTGGAAGGCTGTGAGAACTGAGTTTTCCAATCAAAACATTTTTCAAGGCAAAGTGTTGTTTTAATATGTTTTGTTCATTGAACACTTCCTTGGGAGATGCTTTGGGAGTCTGACAACACATGCAAAATGGAAATACTACAGCTTCCCCTTCTTCTTTCTCTTCTTAGCTATTGTTGCTAACCTTGCAAAGAATTGGGAAAAAAAGCAAGGAATAAAGTGGAGTAAAATGAGGACAAGTGGGAAAACAAAAGCTACACTTTTTGAGAATAGGAAGGGTTTGGTGGGAAATGCACCCAAACCCAAAACATTTCAAAATATGTTATGTAGAAATTTCCTTTATCAACAGAATAGGGTGGGCAAAAAGAACAGCCGTGTCTTCCTGAAAGACTTAAAATGGTTGGTATCCAATTGCATTTCTTTAGAAATGTCCGATGTGAACACAGGCACACCCAGACACCCTGCTCCAGGAGTCCCTGCCACGCTCACAGCCAGGGATTGGCTTTGGTGCTCCCAAGGATGGAGATGAGAAAATACAGCTCCCGTTGCAGTGAGAGTGTTTAATACACACTCTCTATCATTCACCAGCGTAAGTTTAAGCAGCACATAAGCCACTCTGACATAGCAATATATCATTCAAAAACAAAACCTGTGCACTCTGCACCGGGCATGGGTGGATAGATAGCTCATCAGAGGGAGAGAGAGTCTTTCATCAGCTGCCTTTCACCGGGTGATGACAATAATCATTTCAACACAGAGTACACAACCTAGAGTGATGAAGGCAGCAAAACACATCTGGCCTGATCTCTTTAATACCGAATATTTTAAAAACCTGAGAACATTTGTCGGGGCGGTTCAACACAATGCCTGAGCCATAGGAGAAGTTACATCTATTAAAAGAAGAGCCAAGAAAAAGGAAGACAAACTGCCTGTGACAGAAAAGCATGGCTCGTGCTGCATCCAGTTCTGACCGTGCTAGTAACTTCACACTGGGGTTGTCATAAGGTCAAAAAAATTTTACAGCTTGGAGCATCTGATCCAAAACTGGCCAAAGTAAATTCACTGCAGTCCTGTGTGTGTCAATAAGCTTTGGCCTGGGACTCTGTAGCTACATCAACCGTGTGCTGTTCTACACAGCAATTTTCAGTCCTGGGATTGTGCTTGTCCTCAGGGTGTAGCACAATGCTGGATAAAAGTGGTCAGCATCACTCCCGTGGGTCCCCAAGCAGGAAATGGATGCAGAGCAGTGAACTTGCTTCACCAAGGCCACCCAGCAGATTCAGGGCAAAGCAACATCTGGAAACAGAAAAACTCGGAGCCCTTAGGTAACATTCAAGTACATTTGGGATGGTTCCAGCCACAAAGCATGCTGCCAGGTCTGGAGGGGCTTTGCCAAGTGTCATGTTATTTGCTGGCAGCTCACAGGTCCCATGCACGTGCAATCCCATGTGAGAATTGCACGTGGACACCCTGCAGACACAGTGCTGATGGTCATTTTTGGTCTAAAGCTCAAGGACAGTTTCCTGCTTGTCCCCTCCACTCAAACAGCACACATGAGAAGGAAATAAAGACATCATCCCTCTTCTGTGCTAGCTCACAAAGCACTGGGACTATGGGAGGAGAGGCTGTGGGATGGGACACAGGGGCATGTGCTTTCTCTGCCATTCAGGGCCAGGGATATGCAGGAGAAAACAACCTGTCAAGAGCAAGAGATCATTTCTTGGCACCTGGAGGAACCTGAGAGGGTGCACACACACAACTCCCGTGGCACATTTTTTCTTTCATGTGAAGTACTATGTCCCAAAGAAACCTGTTTGCATTCAAGTTAAAGTGTAATGGGTATAATTCAGCTTCTTGATGATCTTCTGGCAAGTCAGAGAACCTCCGCAAGTTAAGAGATAAAGCCCTAAAATAGAGCAAAATTTTGTCTTTGAGGTTTTTCCAAGGATTTTTACAGTGTCATCTATATAAAAGCCTGTTCCCTGCTCAGGAGCAAGTTTTTCATTTTCTGTCTTTGACATAGTGATTTCACTAAAAGTCCTCTATTAAAAAGTCTCCTAAAAGCACATTTGAAAATGGATTAAAAATGAATTAGTATATTTACATGTTGGTCAGGGAAAAAAAGTAGATGGAGAAGGGCATAATAAACAAGATAATATGAAGAAACAAAGCTAATTGCCAGCCTGGGAGAGCCATGCAGCACATTCCTAGTAAGCTGTCTGACTTAAACCCTCTGGATCAAAAAGTGATTAATCCTACAGACAAATGTAGCCTTGATGGTAGAGATACTCAAAATCCCCTAAACAGAGCGATGCAGTGTTATACTTACAATTCTGAAGGCCTCAATTAAAGGGTCTTTAACTTCAGCCTTTCCCATTATGTTCCCTGATGTACCAGGAAGCCCCCTCCTCGTGGCAATCTACTCTGAGTCTCAAAAAATGCCTGATGCCAAGGTTTCCTGGAAAATAGCTTTATTAAAAAATAAAAGCTGTTCTCCTGTTCAAAAAACACAGATAGCTTTTTGACTGCCTCTTCTGAATAATTTTATTCAGCAAATCTATCTGGCTTATTACACATTGTGTTAAGTGAGTCCTTTCAGGCTCATCACTGCATCACTGGTGCAATGCACTAAAAGGCTTTAGAAAACACATCACACTAAAAGTATGGGTGCTAGAAAGTGTTCTTGGCACTATTTGGCAAAACACGGGACTGAAAGCCCTTATCAAAACCAGGCATCATTTAAACAGTTTGTTGCCTGGCCAAATCCCACTCTGCTGGCTCTGGCCCTGCCGTGCAGCACCGGGCACAGCACACCTGGCCAGGCTGCAGCCAGGCCATGGGCGTGGGGAGGGCGACCTGCTGCAGCGCTGGTGCTTCTCCCACTGCGGTCCTGCAGCAGCAGCAGCCAAGGAAGGTGTTTGCTGAGGGCTCCAGGCTCTCCTGGATGCCTCTCACCGTTATTCCCAGTGTTAAAGAAACGCTCAAAGCAAACGTGCTAATACAGTGACTGAAAACAGAAATGTGAGGAAAGTCTAAGCGAGCACCTTTATTGATTGAAAAACGAGGATGTGAATTACACAGCCATGCTGGGGCCACTCAGAAACATGAGGCTCACGTGTCCAGGTTGAGGGGACTTGAGCAAACAGCCACAAAAATGGGGAGACTCAACCCCATGTATTTGATACCAATGTGAGAGGTTATCAGCGTGAAACAAATGTATTGTTCCAATGTTCTGCTCCATTTGCCAACCAAACCCAGAATTCTGATGTTTATAAATAAGATCCTTGCTATGTATAGTGTGAGACCCTGAACTTCCCTGCAGCGCTGTGCTGTTTCACATACCAAACACTGCTCGTCTACTGAACCAACCGGAAAAGACGGTGGTTCTCAGGGGAGGAGGGCAGGGAGTGAATACCTTCCTGACCCCTACAGTTGCTCATTTTATGCCGTGAAACATGAAATTTGATTACTCTTATCATTAGCTTAGCTCACATAGCTACAAATGTTATTAGTAGCCATAAAATTATTGAGGCCCTTTTAAAATCCATTTTTAAAGAGTGTGTGACATGTACTAGCAGATCTGAAACCCTGATTTCAAATACCCTCACTCGAACATCAGAAACAAAATGTCGAGCTAAGCAACAGTGACAGGGCTTGAGACGTGCTAATGAAGAGTGGTGCCATTGCCTAAGAGAAACATTACACATTATTAACACATTAGCCCACTAAGGCACTGTGCCAGCTGTAATAAGCAACCAATTTGGCATGCTAACTCAGATACACAGGACCATTCAGAAAATCTTCATTCTTTTTTTTCCTCCCCAGTGACAAACACGTGGTGCAACCTGTTCCCACCTCACTAATGCCCCGAAAATCACTGCTTAGCTGGGCCCTAATTCCTGCGCACGGTTGGTCACTACACTATTAATACTTTGACACCAATCTTTCTGATGCGAGGTCCAGTTCACAAATTGGCTACATATATTATCTGTGCATGGGAGTGTGGGAGGGATAAATCATATTCATTATTCACATTCATGAAATTCCAAACACATGGGAAGTACTGATGGTGTCCTTGGGGAACAAGAAACAGCTTGTCAGAGATATCCAAGTAAAAGGGGTGCAAAATCAATTATGAAAGGAGGTGTTTCCTGCTCTAACAAGCTAATTACTGTACATCAAGTCACAAAGGGAAAACTGATGCTTTTTATTTTTTTAATGGAGGTGCTGTCAGATTAAATCAACTTGGAAGGACGACTGGGTTTAATGTATTCCCTCAGCTGATGCTCTCTTTAACACATTTGCATATGCAAACATGCTAATATTCTGTCAGAATCCATGAAATAGGGCTGCCAGGGCAGAACCTAACAAAACAGTTACATGACCCCGCTCCTGCCAATTATTTATGTCATTTGCATACGCTGGTAACTCCAGCTCCCACTGAGAGTGATTGGCTTGGGAGTCACCACTGTGAAAGCAGAAGCATCTCAACAGGGAAATGACACATCCCTGCTGCTGGAAAGATCCATTTTAGGAGGCAAACTGAATGTATAAATTGCTAATGAACTATCCCTTCCTGCCCAGCGCAGCTAGCAAAACTGCAGATGGTTGATTCCCCCTGGGATAATAGGTGAAGCTGGGGTATATGTTAGATGGCTTCCAGGTTATCTGCCGGGAGCAAACAGCCATGTCACGCTTCCTTTTCCACAGCAGGGATCAGAGTAAGGGGTATTTGCTGCCCACCTCTCCCAGCCTCTTGGCCAGCCCGCACCCATCAGGGCTCACTGGCTTTTCTCAGGATTCCTGCCCCGGTGTTTGTCCAGGAGAATGCAATACTTCTCTGCATCCCTATATCCATTTCTCCATCTGTCTCTGCCTTTTCTTACGGCCCCGCGAGCCTGCAAAAGCTTGCAGTCAGCAAAAGCTCCCTGAGCACACAAACCTTCGCGCCGGGCAGCGATGCTCACCTGTGTTAGGGGTCGAGGCACTAATGTTTCCATTCACTGCTCTCCAAAAGATTAATTGTTTTCATGCAACCATCTGCACTGGAGGCCAGGGGTTACACCCTGCCCACAACGATCCCGTGTACGAGCAAACACCCAGAGAGCAGTGTACAGATGAAGGCTTGCGCTGCTCAGCATCCAGCTGCTTCCCCAGCACGACGCTTCTGCAGCACCAGGGCCGGGTGGCAGGGAGGGTCTGCATCACCTGACACGCCCAGGAGCCCTTGCCCCAGGCACCAGCCAGCTCCCTGCCTCAGACAGCAAGCACTGGCCTCGGAGCAGTGCCAGGGCTGCAGGGGCTGCTGGATCAGGAAAAGGTCGTGTCACCCCACACACCTACAGGACAGAGAACCAAACCCAGCCTCAGGTCTCACTATCCCACAGAAAGCAGCTTCAGTGCTTTGGCCACCCCAAAGCTGGCAGCCAACCCTTGCAGAAACACGGCTTCCAAGGGAGCAGTGCGGGCTCTGTGCCTGCTGCAGCTCTGCTGGCCCGGGTTTCCATGCTCCAGCGGGATGGCTGCACCCAGCTGTGTCAATCTGTTCCCACCTCTGAGCTGCCTGTAGCTGAAAGACAGATGACCTGTTATATATTCTCTTACTTTTAACTATTCCCACATGATGGGAATGTTTCTGGGATATAGATAATAAGTCCACTCTTGAAGTCTTTATCAGGGCCAGGTTGTCACTGGTCCCTGCAACACCATGTGTACAGGTTAGAAGGAGCAATCAGATTTCCATTTGTGCAAAGCAAAAGCAAGAGAAATTTCTATTCTTACAGGTGGTAACAAGGTGCTTTCTGTTGTATTCAATGGGCAAAGTCTTGTTTTAAAAGAGCTGGAGCATCTCCCACTTCACACCACCCACTTGCAGAGCCAACCAGGAGAGAAGGTTGCATTTTCCAGAAGGTGTTTCAGCTTGGACACTATCACACTGCTCCTTCAAAAGAGGAATGTAATCAAACTCCTTACTCAAGCAAAACTGCCAGTATAGTTCTGCCTAAATGCAAAGGGAGTAAGGATTCAAAATCTGGTCCAAGATGAGCACAACATTTGTTTATTTGCCTGTTGTCTTCTCTCCTACTGAGTAAGCATAGGCAATGCTAGGGAAACCATGTCATTTATAAAGTGGATTGATATCCTTGAAGCTGTTCAGCTCCTTCTTGAGGAAAATGCACAACCTGTGTCTTACACTCAGATGGATTCACTCACTTGTGGAATTTATCCCTTGATACCATTGTCTGACACAGGCTTTCCTTCACACGCACATCTGCAGACAGCAATTTCCTATTACAGATGCTGCCCATCGCCTCCATGTTCCTTTCTTCCACCCACAAGGAATTCAGATGTAGGCACTTCAGAGCAAACAGGGACAGCCAAGGGAAGTCTGGCCCCGACTTGCCTGTGGTTTAGCACAGATCCAGAAGCACCTCGTGGAGAGGGCAGAGTCCAGCGCGCAGTCCTGGCCAGCTCGCTGTGCCCCAGGCCAAAGGCACACTGCACAGCAGAGCCCTTTTCTCCAGACTCCATTTTCCTGGTGCTCCCTGGCAGTGATCCGAACAAACAGGAACAGGACACTGTTAATGATGAGGGGCATTCCCCACAGGCAGGTCAGGTGGCTGAAACCTCAAAAAATTCATGCCAGAGCAGCATGCATGTTTGCAGGCAGATGGGAGCTGATGCTGTTGGATGCACTATGTGAGGGCAAGGGGGAAACGGAGAATGAAGGACTGTGAGCTGACGGGTGTTTCAAACCCTGCCTTGCCAGGCAAGGTCTCCTTGCTCCTCCATGGCTGGAGAGGATGACTTGGGCCTCTGGGAGCTCTCTAAAGAGCCTGCATTGGCCCCACTTGCTAAGATGCACTCTCTAGAGAAGTCAGTCTCCTCAATAAAGGAGAAAATGGAGAAGATGGAGACATCTGCTGGGAAGCTGTCAGGTTTATTAGATACATGCGGGTTTGGGGACGGAGCACCTAGAGGATCTCAAGGAATCTGAGCTCAAAGAAATAAAGGCAACTTCAAAAGGCACGACCAGACCAGCAGAATCACTTAACAACAGTAATTTTTTGCTGGAAATGCAATTGAAAACACCTGAGAATCAAATCAGGATTCAGCCTATCCCCCACCCTGGAATTGCAGCTGCTATTGATTCTGGGCACTAGATCTTAGGAAAGCTCCTCTGTAAACTCCTGACACTGGCCATTACAAGCGATCCCAGATGTGGAAGGATTTATGGGATCCCCACACCTTAAAATATGCAGAGATTAAGACTGTGCTAGTTCTAAAGCTAGAGGGAGATAGTGCTCGCTCCCCCTCCTCTCCTCCGTGCTGGATGTCACAGAGGTGCCGCTGGCTGGCAGGGGCAGGGTGGGCTCAGTCTGGGGACCATGGACCCATGGCAGCTCATGGAGTGCCCTGGGGTATCCACAAACGGGGACTTGGGAAAACACAGCTATAAATAGTCTATTGCAATCCATATGAAGTGGCTTACTGTCTCTATCAGGAAATCTGGTACAAATCACAAGTCAGTGATTTGCAGTTAATAATCCTTACCCAGGAGAGCCCTTTATCATGACTTGAACTACCTCTCCAGGACACAGAGGAGGGACGGGCACACCTTTGTCACCAGCTGGAGGAGCCCAAGTTCTGGGATGGTGCTGTAACCTGCTGGAGCTCCTACATGCCCCACAGCAGCATTGCAACTTTTCCTTTTAATTCCATCTCCCAACTTCCATCCAGGGATCCCAAGGCAGAAATGGGAGACTGAGGGATGGAAACAGTACTTGCAGATTTTGCAAAGAATAAAGCAACCTGGTCCACCTTCCACCCCTTCCAACGCCCCTAATGCCAGGGAAACAATTTGCATTGACTCAAGTCAGGAGGAGATCGGCCCCTTTGTGCTGTCAAAATAGATGAGGCTGTTCACAGTGGTAAATACCAGGTCAGCTGCATTCAGAGAAGGCAGTTTTGCTGCTGTGTCAAAAGACAGGGGTGTATCTCCTCGCTCTGTGTACCTGTGAGTACCACTGCAAACAGCTGCATCACAAGAAGGCAGGCTGAGGATATTTAATTTCCTTGTTATTTGTCTTTAACAAAGCAGTAGTCTTTAAAGTAAAGAAATTAAAATCTACCTGATTTGAAAGCTGAGTGTGTGGCATTTGGTGAGGTTTGATTTTGGATGGTGAATAGAGCAAAGTGAGCTGCCAGCTTGTGTTCACACACATCTCTGAATTGTCTGTGAGATCTCAAAACTAATAATCAATATGTTGTCTGTTGTGGTAAACAGACATTTTTAAGAGATTCTTTCTTCATAGTCCACAGAAGAATTTGATTTCCATGCCTATTAAATAATGATAGATTTTATGACAGCAAATGTAAGATCTGTCATGTGACTGGGATCAACTTTAGCTGATAATCCAATATCTGACCCTATAGCAAAGTAACTAGTGTTTCACGTCTCCAGTGCATCACCCACCCTGCTTTTACAGCCTAATGGGCTGGACTCTCCCTTGTCCCAGCACCTTACCAGTCTGCTGCCAGCTTGTCCCAGGCAGGGGAGAACAAGAGAGCACAAAAATTCGCCAACATTATCTGAGTTTCTAAATAGTTGAGGGAAGAGCATGTGAGGGAAGCCACATAGATTTGCAGGATCATTGCAGGCGGGATATCATTTCCTGTTCTTTTGTGTATTTTAATGTGGGGGTTGATGTCAAGTCCCTGTGCATGCTCAGGTAGTGACAACCCACAGTTATTCTTGTATTTTCTTGACACACCTAGGAGAGTATGAGCCTTCATCTTGTCATGCCGTGCTCTGTGCTTGGTCAGGGGTTGTCACGAGGGACTGTGAGCTCACAGAGTGTAGTGGCACATGGTGTCTGCTCCACAGATGTACCAAAGCACCAGGGCACTCTTCCTTAGAGGAGAACTTCACTTTTTGCTAGCAGGTGAGAGACAGAGCATATGTAACAGATATCATAAGCTTCTCATTAACAAATAAACAGAGCTCAGAAACAGAAAGGTGACTTCCCAAGACCTGCTGCTTCACGTGAGTGGCACAGCTGCCACACAAATGCTTTAAAAATGCCAGACCAATCCCCAGCTGAGCTGTCTGAAGCCCCACAAACCCCTGCACCACTCTGAGTGTCATTTTCTTTTGCTTCTACAGCCTCTAAGATGAGTAACTTGCAAGACTATTACAGAAAGGGTTTCAAACAGCTGCTCAGGCCCTTCAGAAAAACAAAGCTCTGCAATCATTAACAAACACTTGTGATGTGTTACCATGTTGAAAGAGAAAATTACTGCCCTTCAGCAGCAAATGGTAAGTATATCAAATAGGAAAATCTGCCAAACGTATCAAATGCTGATGTCATGAAGGGTATATAATCTGTCCTCAAAATGAAAGCCATGGGGAGTTCTCTTCCCAGGTATCATCCCACTGAAATTACAAATATTGTGGGTTTGCACAAGACAGAGGAGCCTGTTTTCACTGAAAGAGAATGGAAACTCATTCTTCATTGCCTTGATCCTGAGTCAGGAATCTCTCCATCTCTGAACATCCATGAAATCTGCTCAGGCAGAGCAGCCACAGTGTTGGGTGATGTGGTCAGAGACCTCTGATTTGGGGCACAGAGTCAGTATCTTCCCAGCCAGAACAGTGCCAGAGCTCAATCTCTGCCTTAGCTTAGCTTCTTAACACACCCAAACCAAGGAGGAAGGCCATCAGGGAGGCTCTGTGAAATGAGTCAAATGTGACGAGACCCCCTTTCGGACCCACAGGGCTCCCCTGAGGGAGGAGGGGCAGGGAATGGGATGCTCAGATTTCCCTAGCCACTTCTGGGGCAAACATTTACTTTAGATTAAGTGGCATGTAAAGGAGAGAGGAGCCCTCTCTGGCTGGCTGCTAGGGTTGATAGTTAAATATTTATAATGTTCAAATTAGCATAGTGGAAGCTCAATTCATCAATTTGTTCTGGTCTGTTTGTAAGGAGAGGGGGTGTCAGGCACCCTGCAGGAGGTGCAGCCGTGGGTGGGCAGGGCGTGCGTGCTGCCTGCAGCACGGGTCTGCAGTGTGGCTCCCTGCTGGCACTGACTTGTTGCCCTGCCTTGCCCCTTTCACGGGGTCAGGGAAGAGACCGGCTGTGGGCAGGGCTGCGGGGATCCCTCTTCTCCCCCAAACCCACCTGCCCAGGGGGCAGCCCCAGGCTACCGGGGAAGCTGTGGGGAGCAGCCTGGTCAGGCAGCACCAGCCTGGGGCTACCCGTGTGGGGCTGGAGAGGGGTGGGGGCTGCCCTGGAAGGGTTAAGGCTTTTCAGGCCAAAATCCCCCAACAGAAGGCAGGGTCAGCCTCAGAGCTGAAATCTAAGTGCTAATGACTGATGCCCTTCACCCCTCCGCTGCCTCCAAAGGCGAGTGCCCTGGATGAGCCGGGGCCGGAGAGCATTTAACATTTGAACTTCTTCTCGTCTGCGAGGCAGCAGGCCGTTGTGCGCGGGGTCGCTGACCCCCAGCCCCACTCCCCCCAGCCCCTCAGCTGCCTCCCAGCCCTAATTGAATGACAGATGGTCAGCGGCAGGGAGAGGGCAGGAGCGCCGGGGGCATGGGGCCCTGCTCCTGCCCACGCACCCCCCTCGCCGCCCGCCCTGGAGGCTGCCTGGCACCTCGACCCGCAGCCACACACCTGGGGGACACGGGCGGTGGGCAGGGCTGGGCTTGGGGTGCTGCACTGGGGGCACCGCGGGGCCAGGGGCAGCCCATGCCAGCCTGGTGAGACAGCATCTCACCAGTCCTTCTCATCCCTCTGCCACACGACAAAACATCACTAAATTCATGGAGACCTGACCAGTACAGAGCACCCAAGGCCTCCCACTGCTCCTGACAGTGCCAGAACCGAGGAAGGCAAGGAGCTGGGCTGAGCTGCCGAGGCTCCGCAGGGACGTGGGGCAGCCACAGGAAGTCTGGGCAGGGGAGGCACTGCTGTGGGCAGCTCCGTCCCCTGCCTGTGCCCCCGGGAGCTGCTCTCTCTCCCCTCCGTGCCTCTATTCAGGGGTCCTGGACGTGCCCTGTCCTGGGGGGAGGGTGCCACAGGTGACAGGAAGGGCCTTACTGCAACTGCAAAGAGGACTGTGGAAATGGTGCTTGGTGGGGCCAGAGTCTGTCCCTGCCTCCGGCCCGCAGCCCTGCCAGCTGCCTTCCAGGCAAACTGGGGAGTCCAGGGTGGGCCCTTGGGGAGCAGGGGCTGTGCAAGCGCAGGCCGCACGTCCCCTCCTGCAGCCCGCTGTCCCTTTAACGGAGAGCCGTGATTCCCACAATTACTGGGATTACAAGGAAAGGGTTATCGATTTGCAGCCTGCACTGTGTGATCAGCGCCCGGGCGCCCCCCCCCAGCCCACCTCTCCTACTGTAAGCACGAAACCATTTATAAATGTTTTATTTCACTGATCGCCTCACCCTTGCTGCATAATAATAACCCCAGCAGCACGGCGATATATTCTCTCCACTCCCCCTCTGCCTGTGCCCGCAGCCTGCAAAAGGCACCAACGTGATATGCAGCAGCCCCTGATTTGTGTGTATGTTTTAATTACCGCCGGAGAAACCTGTACACAAGCATAAAAAAGGGTGAGGGAAAGGGAGAGCAGGCCCAGACGGCGGAGGCAATGGCAGCCTAATGCACCGCTGGCTGACAGCGACTTCCGCTCAGGCACCTTCTCCAGATCGAACCCTTCGATTGTAACTGAAACAATTTGCATACTGATTCCTCTCATAGCCTCCCGATCCATAACCAGCCAGGCAGCTATTCAAATGCAAGTAGCATCCCTAAATGCAAGGCTAGACTGACCAAAATGCGCTGTCCTACAAGCAGGAGGAGAAGAAAAAAACCTTGATTATTATTTCTATTTTTGTTTCTTTTAACCTTTAAAAAATTTAGCTGGAAGCTGTTGGTTTATGACTGGGGATGTAAGGGAAAGAATTGAGCCTGAACTGGACTTAAAGATGGAGCAAAATGGGGCGCTGAAGAGATTTTTCGTTGTGGCTTTTTTTTTTCCTATTTCCTATTTTTATTTTTACCTGAGCCACAAACTGAGGCTCTTTGGGGGGAAAGAGGATCTGTCCTCTCTCCCATCCCCTTTCTCCACCAAAACCATCTCAGCTCCTGCAGACCCAGGGAATACACAAATTGCTGCCTGTGCCTCTGCCTCTGGTGCCTGTTGGGCTGATGAAGATCATGTAATTCTGGCTGTAAATTCTTGCGTTTAAGTTGGTCCAATAAAAGATCTCTCCAACACCTTGTGAGGGTTTGGTGCTTTATTTTTTAACGCGACTGGCGTGGCAGCCGCAGCGGTTGCATTTTTTTTTCTTCTTCTTCTTTTTCTTCATCTCTTTCTCATTTGAAATTATGCAGATAGATTTTTTTTTTTTTTTTTTAATTTTGAGTTTTCTCCTCCTAGGGATAAATCTAGGAGGCGAGCCCTCAGCGGATGGCCGTCCCAGCGGCGTGCGGCGGACGGCGGGGTAAGCGTGCCCAGCGGGGCACGGCGCGGGCGGAGGGCCGGCGGGAGGGGCGGGGCGGGGCG